>DF237168.1:116054-134335 GCA_000708835.1 Klebsormidium nitens | reverse complement strand
ACTTCCGGCTCGTCACATTCACCATGCCCCTCGTCTTGCAGGTGGCACAGTGAGTAGGCCTGTCCCACCGGAGTCCGAAACTGGGTTGACTCTTCTTGCAGTGGCACTTTCGGCTTTTTACGTCAATCATGTCGTCCGTTCTGCATGCGGCGCAATGGGTCGGCTTCTCCCCCGGGAGTCCGAAGCTCGCTTCTACTTTCTTGCAGTGGCACTTCCGGCCCTTCAGATTCTCCATGTCGTCCGTTCTGCATGCCGCGGAATGGGTCGGCTTCCCTCCCGGGAGTCCGAAGCTCGGTTCTACTTTCTTGCAGTAGCACCTCTTGCGCCCCATCCCTGTGGCACTTCGGGGTCGATACCAGATGTGGTGCCACTACTCTTCCTTAAGTGTACTCCACACTACGGGTAGCTCGAGAAAGCATACGTCGCTCGTGTACCCAAGAACCAAAAAAGGAGGACTCGCGGACGGTGTGCTTCAGGGTTTGAGTTTCCACCGCGTTTCACCCTGCTTTTTTAAAGACACGTTCGCACGACACCTATGGCGGTCATCCAGGAAGCGGGCAAGAAGCGTATCCTTCTAGTGTCCACGCATCCTAACCAGACGAACGGCTACTCGAAGGTCACGTATCGTATTTTGAGACACCTGGGGGCGAAGGAGGACATCGAGCTGATCAACTATGGCTTTCAAAATTTCGGTCACGTCGACATGCAGAGCCGCATAACCAACATCCCGAGCAGCGTAACGGTCTACGACGCCGCGAGGCAAGAGGGGCCCCCGTCCGAGACGCGGCACGGCTTCGGATTTGCGCACTTCAGGGATTTCCTGAAACTCGCCCGGCCGGCCTTGGTCATCATCTTCAACGACCCCATCGTCACGACGTCGTTCTTGCTCGAAATGAAGAAGCAGCCGCCGGTGTTGGGGGAGGGGGTCAAGGTGATCACGTATCTGGACACTGTGTACGCCCACCAGAGGCCCGATCTGCTCGCGTTGATCGAATCCGCCTCGGATCACATCATCGCCTTCACGGAGCATTGGAAGGAGGCCCTCAGGGCCCAGGGGGTCTCGAAGCCCATGAACACCCTCATGCACGGCTTCGACGAGGCCGACTTTCCGGCGCCTCGGGCGCCCCAGGTGCGGAAGGAGGGGCAGATGGTCGTGCTGAACCTCAACCGCAACGCCCAGAGGAAGCGGATGGATGTCACGGCGATGGCCATAGCGGAGGTGTTTAAGAGGCGGCCTGATGCCGATATTGTCTTCCTGATTCCGGAGGTCACGGGGGCTTGGGACGTGCCGTCGATCATCGCTCAGGAGATGTCCGGGAAGTTCACGCCGGCGGAGGTGGCGAGGTATCAGTCGGAGAGGATCCTGACGGTGGAGAACAGGCAGAAGATGACGGACTCGCAGGTCTCGGACCTGTATCATATGGAGGACGTGGGTCTGAGCACCGCCCAGGGCGAGGGCGTGGGGCTGGCGCAGCTCGAGCACGCGGGGATAGGTCGTCCGCAGATAGTGCCGTCCGTTGGTGGGCTCACGGAGTTTCTCGACCGCGACTGCGCGATGATGATAGAACCCAAGGCGAAGATGTACGTGGACAAGGTCGTGGAGCCTTTCGGTGGGAGGTGCGAGGTCGTGGATTATCGTGACGTGGCGGACGGCATCCTGTTCTATTACGACAACCCCGAGATCCGGGAGCAGCACGGGAAGCTCGCCGCGGAAAGGATCAGGGAGCGCTATGCGTGGCCGAAGCTGATGGACGGCCTGTACGAGACGATCCGCTCGGTGTGATCGGACGCGGGCGCGGAGCGTCGCGGAGACGGGTGTATTTTCGGGCCGGGGTCGAAAGGGGGGCGATGGAGCGGGTTCGGTGGTATCACAATCGGGTCAAGGAGAGGATGTTGGAGGAGGCGGTTCGGATCGCGCCGAGCCGGGTGGCGCCGAAGCTGCTAGATCTGGCGTGCGGGCCGGGGAGCGACATGCTGAAGTGAAAGAGGCTGGGTCTGACGGACGTGCTGGCTTTGGACGCGAGCGAAGGGGCTATCATGGAGGCCAGGAAGAGGTACGCGGGCCTGGGACAGGGGCGAGGCGTATGCTATCGCTTCGTCATCGCGAACGTGTGCGATCGGTTGCACAGGTATGCGGGGACGGAGAGGTGGTCGATCGTGACGTGCAACATGGCGCTCCACTACATGATGCGAGACGAAGAGAAGTTCGGCCTGTTCATGGATGCGGTCGCGGGGGCTCTCGAGGTGGGAGGGGTGTTCGCGGGCACTCTCATGAACGGCGACAGGGTGGAAAGGCTGGTGGGCCCGTCGGGGGAGTACGAATCGGGTCTGATGGCGATCGCACGGCGGGGCGAGGAGGTCGGCGTGAGCATGACGGGGCGTATTACTTCGAGGACGGCCCGAGCCGAGAGGTCCTCGTGCGGCCGGAGAGGGTGATAGAGGCGGCGTTGGCGCGGGGCCTGAGGCTCGTCCGTTGGACCAACTTTCCGGGGTACGTGGACGTGCCGGCGGGGTATCCGCCGGAGGCTGCGGACGTTTCGGGACTCTACGATGTCTTCATGTTCTGCAAGCGTCGGGGCTAGCCGGTCGTGCCCGGTTCCCGCTCGTTCGCGTTCAAGAGATGCCATACGGTCAGCCGACATGTACGGCCGGGCCTCTGGGCCCTCCCTACGACCTGCCTCTCGGTCTGTTCGTCCATCTTGTGCAGCATGATGACGTCGGTGGTGTTCTCGATGTTCAGACCGCACGCGAACAGCGAGGAGTCCACCATGAGGACCTTCGTGTCCCGCTCCTTGAAGCTTCGGACGACCTCGTCTATCCGTGCCTGGGAGCCGCCTTCCAGGTCCGCGTAGGTCACCCCGCGCGCACGGAATTCCTCCTGGATCGTGCGGTATATGCGGACGTGCTTGGAGAAGATGAGGATCTTTGCGGTCGGGCCCCGGTCCGTCACGAGGCGGAATAGGCACTCCAGCTTGTTCGGGATCTTATCTTCCTCGCCGACCGCGGCGACCTCGAGCCTGTTCGGGACGCCGTCCGGTGCGGTTCGACAGAGGGGGCACACGACGAGGCACGTGCCGCCGCACGCTCCGCATAGCTTGTGACCGCACGGAGCGATGAAGCGCTGCCTGTCGAGCTTCTCGAGACAGGCGACGCAGAGGTCGTTCGCCGAGATGTTCCCAGTGATGTTTCCGACCAGAGCATCGCTCGCCCGCAGCTTCGCCGTGCAGTCTCGGATGAGGTTCTCGTAGATCCCCTGTTGGACTGGGTTCGGGTTGCGAGACAGCGCGTGCTGGCAGTCCTGGATCGTCGCGGCGTTGGACTCTCTGGATGTGCGCGTGTATTGGAGGAGCGCTTGGATGAGCTCCTTCTCGTTGCGGACGGTCGGGGCGCTCATGTGGAAGAAGTCCATCTCGTTCAGACGTTCGCGCGCCTCCGCCGAACCTCCGACGGACGGGATCAGGACCTTCTCCAGGAGCGGGGACGTGCAGTGCTCGTCGACGACGAGGGGGTCCTCGATGTGGAAGCTCGAGGCTACGAAGTTCTCGTCGCACCGCGACACCATCATGCTGTTCGGCCTCCAGTTCCGTTCGACGTGCTGGGCCAGGTCGTGGTCTCCGGAGATGTACCAGACCTTCCTGGCCGGCACGGGTGCGTACAGGATGTCGAGAGCGAGTGCCTCGTCCATCACGACGCGTGGGATCGACGCGTGTGCCGCCTTCAGGGCGTTCGCCACGCTCGAGCAGAGGGTGCTCGGGGCGAGGATGATGTCGTGATCTTCTGCGATGCGTAAGATGATGTCGATGTGGCCGTACTCCAGCGAGAACGTGCGCATGGATATCCCGATGAGGTCCCGGATGCTCTCCTGCCATTGCGTGAGGATGTGGTGTGGCACGAAGATGATGGTCGCCTCGCACCTGCCACCGATCTCTTCCTTCCTACGCAAGAGGCAGCCCAGTATCGCGTAGGTCTTTCCGGCTCCCGGTTTGTCGTTCATGACGAGCACATCGCAGGTGGCCTCGATCTCGGCGCAGCGGTGGATCATCGCCAGCTGATGCGGCTTCAGCGTGACCTTTCCCGTGGTCACCCGGGGGTGGGGAGCTCGAGGCGAGAGAGCGGTCAGGTCGGTGGACGCCATGTCGGAAGACTGACTTCCCTTGGGCGATACATATAATCGGGACCGCTTCGAACGCATGGGCTCGCGTTTTTTGTATGCTTAACACACAAGGATGAGCCGACCGACCGGAACGTTCCGTACGTCGCACGTGTTCGCCGATGACCTCAAGCCGAACGTGCCGGACGGCGACCTGTCTCTGATCACGGAGCCGGGGAAGCAGGTGATCGTGCACAACGACCTGGCGGTATACGGAAATTCGATGTTGGCCGGCATGGTGAATCCCGTCACGGGTGAGGCCGACATCCTCGCGGCGCGGCTCATCCAGCCGGACAATCAGAGCGACCTCATCTTGCGAGCATCTCCCGTGGGGCGCATCGTCCTCAACGGGGACGTGGAGATATCGGGCTCCATAACGTACGTCGATCCCGATTCCAACCTGCTGTGGGACGACAACCTGATCATCGGGGAGCGAAAGACCGTGACCCTGGGCCGCTTCCCGGACGCCACGAACTTGGACATGACGGGCAGCGGGTTGCTGATCCGCGGGACGGACTACCCGCAGGACCCGCAGAGCCTGTCGCTCACTTGGAACGACGCTGATTCGAACGTGCTGGATCCGTATTGGAGGCTCAACGGGGGCGACTTGCAGATAAGCCGGGTCATCGACGGCACTTCGTTCGCGTACAAGCTCGCGATCGACGGCGAGGGGCAGCTCATCGTGCAGAAGGTGCACGAGGACTCGTCCACGGAGGACGTGCTCGTCCTGGTTCCGTTGCAGGGGGCGTGAGGCGCGATCGTCGGACGAATAAAAAGGGCCTGGTATATTCAAGGAGGTTCATGCCTCCGAGGTGCATCGATGAGCTATTCCGCAGGGGTCTTGCCGTTCACGATAAAGAACGGGACGGTGTACTTCCTCCTGGGGAGGGACAGGTCGGACGGGGCGTACAGCGATTTCGGGGGCAAGGCGGAGGAGGTGGACGCGGACGACCCGAAGCGGACGGCCGTGCGCGAGTTCTACGAGGAGACGGCCGGCACGGTCCTGGACCTGGACGCCTGCGCCGCCCGGCTGCAGGAGGATGCGTGTCACGACGTCGTCGTCTCCAAGACGATGGGCGGAAACGCGTACAGCATGTACATCGTGCACATACCGTTCCTGAGTTCCTACCCGAGAGCCTTCGAGAAGACCATGCGCTTCCTCCGGTACATGAAGGCCAACCAGAAGTTCTTGGAGAAGACGGAGCTCGCTTGGTTCAGCCTCGAGTCCCTGATGGCGGCGGTGCGGGGCTCATCCTGCGGGTTCGTCCCCGCGGAGCCTTCTTCGAGGCCCCCGCTGCTGAGGAACGTGTTTGCTTGCAGCTTGCGGCTGGCCGAGGACAAGCTCTCGAACCTCGAGCGCATACAGTGCTACCCCAAGTACGATTCGTACGCTCTCTGATGCTCGCGGTGGCATAAGGAAGAGCGGGGGTCGGAGGATCCGCAGGAGATGGACGCTATGGATCCCGAGCAGGTGCTGATTGCGGAGGCGGAGAGGGACCGTCACGTGAAGGTGCTGGCCGCGCCGGGCTCCGGCAAGACGAAGGTGTTGATCGCCAGGGTGCGGCACTTGATGGAGTCGCAGGGAGTGAAGCCGAAGCGGATCCGGGTGGTCACGTTCTCGAGGCAGGCGACGCAGGACATACAGGCGAGGTTGGACGGCCGCATCAAGGCGTCCACGATACACTCGTTCTGTCTGGAGTTGGCGGAGGTGTTCGAGCCTGTGGTGCGGAACGGGCTGCGTCACGTGAGCGGTCCGTGTGCGTTGGCGGTGGAGGTGGAAGCGGCGAGCGGTGGGCTCTTCCCCGCGGAGACGCTCGTGTCTGGTGCCGAGGCGGAGGTCTTCGTCCCCGACGAGCATATCTTCAGGCTGTTGAGGGCCTTCCGTGCGGGCGCCGTGGACGGGGACACGGCGGAGCAGGTGCGGGCGTCCGTCCCGGACTACCTCATGATCGACGAGTTCCAGGACACGAACGCGGTCCAGTTCGAGGTGGTCCGCCTGTTGGTCCAGAGGTACGGAACGCGGGTGTTTGCGGTGGGCGACAAGAATCAGACGATCTACGGGTTCAGGAACTCGGATCCCGCGCTCTTCGACGAGGTGGACGGCCTGGGCACGTACGCGTGCGCTACGTTCTCTCTGAAGCGCAACTACAGGAGTACTCCAGCGATCGTCGATTTCTGCAACGACGTGTGCCCGGAGGGGGGGGCGGGCAGGATGGTGGCGGCGCGCGAGTCCGGCCCCTCCGTGGCGCTTCCGAGACTCGCCGTGTTCGAGGACAGGAGCGACGAGAGCGCGCACGTGGCGGCGGCGGTGATGGAGCTCCGTCGAGCGGGGGAGGACGACGTGGCGGTGATGGCCCGGACTCAGAAGGATGCGTACGCGATGGCGCACAAGTTGAGCGAGCTGAAGGTGCCGGCGAGCATCTTCATGGGCGACTCCGACGGGTCGAGGCCGAAGAAGCGCAGGGTGTCGAAGCGGGAGGGACTCGCGCCGGTCTTCGTGTGCACCATACACGCGGCCAAGGGGCTCGAGTGGAAGCACGTGTTCCTGGTGGGATGCTCCGACGCGCTGAACCGTTGCCTCACCGCCAAGGAGCTCGAGCAGGAGCTGAACCTGTTCTACGTGGCGTGCTCGAGGGCGAAGGATGGCCTGACGCTGACCAGCCCCACGAAGTGCATCACGCGCCTGCTGTTCAGGGTGCATGAGTCGCGGTACGAGATCGATAGGGCTTCGGACCGGACCGTGGCTCCCATGTTCGGGTACTTCGGGGACGCGGAGACGCAGATGACGACGCACCGGTCCGTGACCCACTTCGTGCGCTACGCCACGGGCGAGTTCTTCGATAGCGCGAAGCTGGACGGGCTCGTGCCGAGGGGCTTCCCGGGGGCCACCATCGAGAGGCTGCACGCGGTGCACGCTTTCCCGTATGGGAGCGATCTGAACGTCATGGCGTCGACCAGGCGGCCCGACGTGGAATCGTTCCGAACCATGCACGAGTATATGCTGATGGACATGTACGAGATCTTCGTGGACGAGTTCTTCAAGGGGCTGAAGAACCACGACCGCGGGTTCGCGGAATTCGTGCGGCTGCTGCACGGACTCTTGTACCCACGGCACAGCCCGAGCCGGCACCGTATACCGAAGAGCGCCGACGACGCACGCTCTCCCGAATACGTCACCCTTCGTCGAGGTACTCTTCTTCCATCAACGAAGGACACGGCATGTGCGGCCGCTGGTGACCGTTCCGACCCTTGAGCAACGAGGTGCGATACTTCGGGCACGATAACTCGAAGAACTCGCAGTCGTACACGTCACCTTCGTCGTCCGAACCCTCTCCGCGATCGTCGAACGTCGAGCCGGTGCAGTCGCTGGCACTATCGCCGCCCGCTGCCTCTTCCGCATCATCGTAATCCAAAGCGTACGTCTCGCGACAGGGCTCCGCTTCGGACTCCGAGTCTTCGTCACGATCGTCCGGCTTCACGAACGGCTGCTGCGACTTCGTCGGAGGCCGCTCCTGATCGAACTTTGCGTAGATGGCCCCAGATGAGCGGGCGGGACGGACGACCGAAGGGCTGGGACGGATCTTGATGCCGGCCATGCGGACAAAAGAGCTGAGAGTGCCGCAGAAAAAAACCACGTCCCCTCAGGTTTCATCCGGCTCACGTTCCAGGACCCTGAAGCGGAACAGACAAGAGTACTCGAAAGCCCTGGGCATCCGCGCCAGATCCCCGGACCGATCGGTCAGGCTCAGCTCCATGCCTCCTAGGTGACCGATGGGCGGCGCGAAACGCTTGGCCAAGCTTTCGAAGCCGGGCTGGCAGACGTTGCAGAAGTACATCCCGTTCGAGGTAGGGGTCGGTATGCGGGCCACGAACGGCAGCTCGTCTTCGGAACCGTCCGATCGGACGTAGGCTACCCGGTATTCATGTTCGGTATGGAGAGGTATAGGAAGTCCGCCGGCGACAGCGTCACGGACCCCCAGGACTCTACGTAGGTGCTGGGTGGACCCTCCTCGAGACGCATGCGCCTCCCGATACTGGACGGTAGTATGGAGATGCCGGAGGCTTTACCGAAGAGCAGACTTATGTAGAAACGTCTGTCCACGTAGGAGAACGAGCAGCCGTACGCCCGAGGAGAGTGCGGCTCCCTCTGCATAGCGGTACGTGTGTTGAGAGCATTTTGGACCGCGACTGCTAAGTCGGATTCGGAGTAGTTACCGGAGGGTATATGAACGGAGTGTTCGAAACTCCGGCCATCGATCGTTTCGGCCCACCGGAAATCGTTGTCGCTTTTCGACACGTTCTCGAGACCCATGACGCTCATGATCATCGATATCAATTCACATGAGATGACCGCATCCAGCGGAGGGCGATCGAAATACACCCTGAAACGGTTGGCATCTGGGTATGCGACTCGATCCCTGGAGCCGGAATCCACCGAGACGAACGTCTCCTTCACGCGGGGCATCGTTGCAACATGCGTATGTATCATTAAATTTTTGTCGTCACGCGTCCTCGACGCATTCTCGCTCCAGTGCTATCCTGGCTAACTCTACGTACGCCCTGTCGAGGTCCCGTCGTCCTCTCTCTCGGACACCGAACACGTACCACCTAGGACCATCTCCCATGTCGAGATACGACGACGGGAACTCGCGCATCACCGGATGCTTCAGGATGCTGACGCTGTCTACCCGCGTGGCGAGTGCGCCGTTCCACAGGCCCACGAGGCGGTCGAGGGCTATGCACCGCTTGAGGACCCTGTCGCCGGACGGGTCTCGCCGCAACTCCGCCATCTTGCACACGTCGATACCGAGCGCGTCCCTCGCGGGCCCGTCGAACTCCATCACCTTCCCGGTCTTCTCCCCGAGTTCTCGGACGCACTCCGGGTCGCGCAGTCGGAACAACTCCTCCCCGCGGTCCTTCAGGTCGATGCCCAGCACGTAGGCGTCCGCGACGGGCGCCTGCCCGCTCTTGCGGGGGTAGGGCAGGCGGACAGAGGGAGTGACGTCGAAGTTTTCCAGGACGTAGGCCTTGATCTTGGCCCGCTTCTTCTTGGTCTGGTCCTTGAAGTCCGCCATCAGGGTGGCGAGCGGACAGTACACGTGGAAGTCGCCCGGGCTCGAGTCCGCCCGCTCGCTGAGGAGCGCGACGACGTCCTTGTCCATGGAGGCCGTTGCGTGCTTGAGGTAGGTGGCGTCGAAGTACGCGTTCCACGAGAGCGGGAATGCCCCGTCGTGCTCCCTCAGCGCGTGCAGGTACACGAGACGGGGCTTGTACAGCAGCTTGTCCCGATCGCCCTCGATCTTATCCCTCATCGCCGGATCGGGCGACCGGATCTTGACGGGGAAGTCGAAGATGCACACGCGCCGCTTCTGCGACCCCTGGTTGTTGTCGTACGCCATCGTCTCGTTCCCGGAAGCCACGAGAGGGGGAAGCCGTGCCTCGATCGCCTCCATGTACTTCCGGTTGATCGGCACGCTCTGCCCCGCGATCCAGCTCTGCATGGCCTGCTGGGATATGCCCAGCTTCTTCGCCGTCTCGTCCAGGAGCACCAGCTTCTTGCCGACGAAGGCCTGCATCCCGAAGGTCTTCTCGGTGTCGGAGCCGGTGTTGCAGACGTCGTGGTCCGCGTAGAACTTGGCAAGGATGCTCTCGAGCAGCGTGCTCTTCCCCGATCCCGCCTGACCCACAACGTAGAAGAGCTTCTCCCAGTTGTCGTCGCGGATCTCGCCCAAGAGCCGGCCCACGAACGCGTAGAATATGACCAGCACCGTGGAGCTCATCCTCTGGCTCTTGAGCATGCGCAACAGGCTCTCCTGGGAGGACTCGATGAGCTCGGCGGGCGACATGTCCCTGCACCTCTCGTAGTCGGCGACGTCGAAGTCGCGGTCGAAGTAGTTGCACGCGATGACGGTGGGGCGGAGCATCCGCGCCATGTCCGCCTTGCGAACGAACGTGTCGTAGGCCCCCCTCTCGAGATCCACGTACTCGGGATTGAGGATGGTCGTGCTGACCAACGCCACGTATACCCCGTTTCGGAACGAAAAGAGGTAACGGCTGGAGGGGGCGAGGCTGGGCAGCGTGACGTCCACCCGGTTGTCGATGAAGTACCGCCCCACGTTCCAGTCCTGGTCCTTGAGATTGAACACCATGGAGATCTTCTCCGGGGCCTCCCACGAGGTGCACGCATGGAACACGAACTCCTTCACCGTGCAGACCCGTTCCCAGCTCGCAGTGCTCCCCCTCTTCTTCCAGCACGCATCGTCTCTGTACCTGTAGCCGGACACGAAGAACTGGCTCTGCAAGTAGGTCAGGAGCAACAGCCGCCCGCTCTCCTTCCGCTGCCTCCTCCCCTGCCCCTCCTCCTCCGATACTCCCTCATACTTCCGCAGCGCGCGCTGCATGGCGTCGACCAGCGACACGCCCGCATCCGAGAGGGTCAGCGCCTAGTCCACCTCCGGCAGGGCTCGCGAGAGCCGGCGGACGGCCGTCAGGAAGCCGCTCGTGGAGCTCCCACGGAAGCCGCACAGGTCGTCCACCGATCTGCCCACACGGGCCTTATACTGCAACACGGCCTTACGCAGGCCCCACATGAGCACGAACACCCTGTGCTGCTCCTCCCGCGACGGTACCTTGGCCAAGACGGGCGGCGCTGGCAGCATCGCGACCACCTCATCCATCTCGGCCTCGAAGGGCAGGTCCGACGCCCCCCGCGGCACCGACGGGGTGGACCTCGCGCTGGACCCGCCGCCGAAAGAACCCGCGGCCTCCCGGGACCTCTCCGGAGAAGGGGCCCGCGTTCGGATCGGTGTCAGTTCTCGGCTGGCCTCCTCAGGCCCAGCGTCTTCCCCCAGAGTCCGGCGACGCTTGGCGGCCCTCAGATGCTCCGGGAGTTCTATCTCGTCGTCCGAAGGAAAGGCCTCCCGCATCCTCCCCACCGCCTCCCAAGACCGCGCCTCTACGTCGCCGCCCTCCTCCACGAAGTCCGCCAGCGAGCCCGGGGTGTCGGCGCTGCCATCGGGGTCGTCTCGGGGCTGGAACTCCGCATCCTCGATGTCCTCGGCTCCCCTCTCCAGCTCTCGCTCCTCCAGGGCAGCGCGCTCGAAGCCGGATGCTTCCTCCTCGGAATCCATGTTGTGTGGGGTCTCCGAGACAGGAATCCGATATATAAGCAGTCAAGCATACACCGAACACTCCCCAGAGCTCTCGTGGCCCGCGAGATCCATAAATGGCCGACCACCAGCCCTCATTCCCAACAGTCATGGATCCGCCCGGTAAGCGCCGCCGTCTGGAAGCGGATGGCGTCGAGGGGCTGAACGCCTCCATCAGGGCGTGGGCAGTGCGCGAGGGCATTCTCTTTGGAAAGCCACCGACGCATTCCGCGTTCCCCATCGGGAGGCAGGCGGGCTTCTCCTTCCGCATCGAGACGAAGGCCCAGAACAAGAAGCTGAGGGACATCATCGCTCGAGACCCGGGACGCCCCTTCGCTATCACCGAGCGCGCGCAGGGCGTCTTCGCGTTCTTCCTCGACGTCGACCTCCACTCCGGCGAGACCACGGATTGGGACACATCGACCGAAGAAGCCGTCAGATCCGTCTTGGAAGCCCTGTCGCGCTCCTTCCCTCGGTCCCGATCCATCGTGACGGCATCCACCACGGTCACCCTGCCGGACAAGCGGAGGGTGACCGTCGCGGAGGCGAGCGGCTCGGCCGGAAAGAGAGGGGTCCACATCGTGTTCCCGCGGATCCTGGTCGACAAGGAGCGCGCCATGACAATCCGGAGATCCTTGGTCTCCGCGTTGTCCCGGAGCGGGAGCGACACGGGCCGCGACTGGGCGCAGATCCTCGACGAGAGCGTCTACAAGACCGGTTCCGGCCTGAGGAAGTTGTGGGCTACGAAGACCGTCAAGGACAAGGGCAGCACAATCGCGCACGTCGTCCCGTCAGAGCCGGCCGTCGTGGGCGCGGTCAGAGGGACCACTCTCGTTCCGGAGCGCACCCGTATCCTCAGGCAGGACAGCGCGACGGCGATGAAGAAGAGGGACATATGGCTCTCCGACACCGCCCCGCTGACTGCGCTGCCCGTGGCCCTCGCTCCGTTTGCGGTCTCGAAGAGCCTCACCCCCTCACGCAAGTCCAAGACGGCGCGGGCTCCCGTCTCGGAGAGCATGCCGGACGTCCTGTCGGACGCGTGCGCTCGCATCCTCCGGGACGTGTTCGCGGGCAACGACATCGGGGCGCGGTTCAGGGCCAAGCGCATCGGGGACACGCGCATAGTGGTTCAGACCGACTCGCGCTCGTGCCCTTTCCGCGGGGGCATGGACCACACATCCCACCACGCATACGCGACGATGGACGTGCACGGCGTCGCGCACCTCGCGTGCCACGGCTCCACGTGCAAGGGGCGGCGCCTCGTCGGGAGGGCCTTGAGAACCGAGGAGTTGGCCATGTTGTTCCCGGGCTACGATGCCCTCGAGAGGGGGACGGGCATACCCACTTGGAGCGCATTGCGGGCTCTGACGCCGACGAAGCGCGCATTCGTCTTAGGCTACCTCAGGGATAGGTTCGCGAACGATGCAGATAAGGTGTTCCAGGCTAGGCTGAAGAGCTTCGGGGCCTCGGGACCAGAGTAGTCAGGCGTCGCAACCTGCGGACCGCTATGAGTTTCGTCGTGTTTCATATGCCGTCTCCTTCATCATACCATCTCCAACTGTCGCTCGAACTCGTCCGGAAATATCTGCCCCGCATCGGCAGACATGCGCATGGATGCATGCACCCTGTGCGAACGCCTCAGATCCCCAGTGAAGTTGCCCACATGCGTGATGGCGATGATCAAGAACTGAGAGGGTATGGACACGCACGCATCGAGTCTCCCTCGGGAGAATCCCTTCCACTCCTCGAACGTGGCCCGCTCGTCCCACCCACGCTCCTCCCAGAACTCCCGCTCGTATGCCAGCCCCGCCTCGGGCATCACGTTGAGGTCGCCGAAGACGTCCGCGGACGTCCACGCAAACAGTTCCCGCGAACGTACGTCGTAACACAGAATGGTCGTCGACCCGACGCAGCGGGCGGCATAGGTGCGGAGGCTCTTCACGCGGGCCGACACCGCGTGTCCGGGCACGTAGTCGTCGTCGTCCATGTGGAAATATACGTCGCCGGTGGCATGCTCGCAGGCCAGCTGCCGTTTCTTGCCGATCGGAAGGGGCTTTCCGTCGAACGTGGTCGCCCTGACGAATCGCACGCGGGGGTCCCTCCGCAGGGCGCCGAGAGACGGGCGGGCGTCGCAACCCTCGTCGGAATCGTCCACGATCACCCACTCCAGCCTGTCGGCGGGGTAGTCGAACCTCCGGAAGTTGTTGACGGCCAGCGCGAACCGCCGCCTGCGGTTCCTCGTGATGGTCAGCACGGAGACGCGAGGCAGGGGGTCGACCTCGGCCAGAGCCAGCGTGAGCCCGTCGTCCCTCACCGTGGCGCGCCGTATGCTCCGCCTCTCGTGGTTGACTGGATACTCCGGGAGCGTGTAGGCCTGCACCTTGCGGTAGTCCGTCCGTTCGCGCTCGACGTCCGAATACGAGGCCACTTGCAGGGCCACGGGCTCGCGCAGCATGTACACGTCTCTCGACTCGCTCAATCGTCTATACACGACGTCCACGGGCTCCACCGTGTCGGAGTCGAGGTTCGCCTCGAGAGCCGCGATGAAAGCGTCCAGACAGGCGCCGGCCATCACGTAGCAGTGCGTAGAGAGGACCGTGGCGGGGAGCCACGCCCGTCTCTCCAGAGCGATGCTCGAGGGTCCGCTCGCGGGGGCATCGCAGCGGACCTCACAGTGCGTGACCTCCATCAGGCGCTCCAACACGGCCCGCATGATCGCCGGACCCACGATGCCCTCGCCCTCGAGACAGGCGCCCACGCGGGCCCTCTCGTACGTGGCTGCGGCGAAACGGATTGCGCGGCCTCCTTCGAGCGAATCCACGAACGCGTTCGCGTTGGAGGACGCGACCTTGCCGAAAGCTCGTGCAACGCGCGTCCGCACGTCCTCTCCCGGGGCCTCCGTGGCAGGTAAGATCACCACGACCTCCGCCGTCAGCCCGGCGATCCTGGCGTCCACGTCCTCGAACGGCTCCCGGGCGGCGAGCTCCAACACGGCGACGGAGGTCGCGTCGGTCATGATTTCCGGTGCGGTCAGTACGACTCTGGACAGGGTACCCCCCATATAGCACACGTCCCAGGGGAGTTTCTTCGGGCCCCGAGCCCAAGGCCGCGGGTCTGATACGAAGTCCACGTCGTTTTCGACCACCATCACGGCATCATAGCAGCGCTCGCGCGAGAGGCGGAGCACGCAAAGATGGGACGCGCAACATCCTCGGACCGGATCCAGGTCGTCCTTGGAGAAGGTCACCACCTCCACCGGTAGATCGAACCGCCGGGCCTGGGCGTCGACGTTCGCCCTCCGGTCCGGTTGGTCGCTCGTGTGGACGCACAGTATGGGCGGCGCGCTCGCGTAGGTCATGATGACGTCCTCTCGTGTGAGCAGAGGAGCAAATTCGGTGCCCCGCGAACGCGGCGTGCGCGCGGCGCCCTATTTCTCCGCTCTCCCCAAGATGGCGCCGAGCCGTACGATCGCACGAGTGCTCATCCGGAGGCTGGTCTGGATCATCCTGTGCGTCCGGTGGCTGACCTCCAACATCCGAAGACAGCGCAGGCCCTCGCGGCGAGGTCACATCGTGAGCAGCTCCTACAGAGACGACTTTCTGGGAGAGGTGCCGAACACTAGCGACATGATGAGGCTGCTGGAGACCGGGGACGGCGTCCTGGACGTCCGTTCCCTATGCGAGGAGTATCACGACCCGTCCAGCGGCTTCTTGGTCGTGCACTACGAGCACGCGGGTTCGCGATACAGAGCCCACGTGAGGGCCGCGGTCAACACGACGAGGCTGCTGGAGTCGGACCCCTCCACGCGCCCGATCCTCACACCTCCCATCTTCGCCCGCTTCTCGAAGGTCGAGATGGAGCGGGACGGCACCGACGTGACCGACGTCTTCGTCGCCTCGGCCGGCCCCTTCCGCGACTTCGGCGGGGATGCGCTCGCGCCCTGCTATCCGTCGGCCGGGGCGACCATCCGCGTCGACGATATCCTCTCCGGTGCGGGCATCGAGGTTCGACCCGGAGCGCACATGCTGATCGGCGGGCCGGAAGGCACCAAACGCGTGCCCGTGGCGGAGGTCATCCGCTTCACGCGGTCCGCGGCCGGTCCAGAAATTCCGCCCGTACGAGCAACATGAGGGGCATAGCTTTCAGCGCGGGCGGCGTCTGCGGGGTGCAGATGCTAAGTGCGCTCGAGGCGTTGCAGAGCGAGGGAGCCGAGGGGCTCGAAGTCTTCGCCGGGACCTCCGCCGGCTCCATAGTCGCATTCCTGGCCGCGCTCAAGACGGTCCGTGCCCGCGACGTACTCGAGTACATGCTCACACACCCGCCCCAAGGGCTCAGGTCGCTCAGCATCAACAACCTCCTGTCGCGCTTCGGTCTGGACGACGGCCGGAAGCTGTTCTCGTACCTAGCCGAGATGCTCGAGGCCCTCGCAGCAGGGTCGAGCCAGCTGACATTCGAACGGCTGTTCGAGCAGACCGGCAGCGTACTCCGGGTGACGGCTACCTGCACGACCACCTCTACGCTGACGATATTCGATCGCGTCAGTCACCCCCAGTGCGCCGTGATGGACGCCATCAGAGCGTCCTGCTGCGTGCCGCTCTACTTCGCCCCACATCGCATCGGGGCGCACTCCTACGTCGACGGGGGCCTGCTGGCGTATTACCCCTACGGGCTCCTCGCCGACATCCCCGAAGACGAGAGGGTAGCGGTCTTCGTGGCAGCCCAGGGGCGTGGTCCCGATGGTGCGGGTTCTGTCGTCGAAGCGCTCGCCGCGTACGTGTACAAACTCTCCTGCATAGCGTGCACAGCGAGGGACTCGGAGGCCGTGTACGAGGCACGCTGGATCCTCATACTGCCGCCGGATGAACGCTGCGGGGGATGGCTGAGCCTGAACCCAGAGCCATCTCTCTTGAGCGCCGCCTTCGAAGGGGCTCGCGAAACCGCATCCCCGTACGTGAGAGACAGGCTGGGTGCCAGGAAGAGAAAGAACGACTGAGCTCATATCTTCCACCTCTTCCCGCAGTCATGACACGTCAGATAGAACCTGGTCTCCTCGTTGGCGTCCTGCAAGGAGTAGTGCGACACGCGCCTCGAACGACACGCCGTGCAACTCAGAAGAGCGCTCCCGGCCACGGTACCGGAGTCGGCGATGGGCAGACGCTTGACCGCCCGCTCGTTGACCTCCGCCCATCTCTCCGGCCAAACCTGGGCGGGCGTCAGGAAGGCTAGGTGGCGCCCCTCGATATGCTTACTCAGCACGTGATCCAGGAAACTGGGGTTCGCCTTGTTCCTCAGATTGGCAAGCAAGCCGTTCAACTTGTGCTTGTAGATGCTCCTGAACCCCGCGTAAGACCAGTCGCAATAGATGCCTTTAGCGCGAGCCGTCTGCACGGCGTAGTTGTAGATGCCCTTCTCGGCGTTGAGCACCAACGACGAGTCGCTGGGCATCTCGAATATCTCCGAAAACTTGTTCCTCGCAAACTCTCTCACTTCCATGGATCCGTTCCCGTACATCCATCTTTTTTGGCGGGATCATCCCCAGGATCTCTCCCCCGCGGTCACGAGAGCCAAGAACGCGTTACCGACCGACAGTCCCAAGAAGTATCCGATCGCAAACAGGAGCGGCAACTCCGTCTGGCCGAGCCTCATGCACGACAGTGCTACCACCATGAACGCGGCAGGAGCCAGCGTCGTGACCGCCATCCTTCCGGAGGCGGGATGCCCCACCGTCAGGCGGTCGAGACGAAACAGCATCACGTTCGCCGTCAGCACAGATGCCCCCATGTTCGCAGCCAGCATGCAGAGGACAGGCCTGGAGATGACGCTTTCGTGCGTGAGGATGATCTGGCTCGTGTTGAAGCACGCCGTGTAAAGCACGAAAACGATGCACTTCTGGGATACTTCGAGGAGTGTGGACCTCATGGACGGCGAGCGGATGATACAATGTGTCATTTTACTCCCGCCACATCATCTTCGCCGCGGGAAGCCGGATGCGCCGGCAATATAATGGATGTTACAAACATGCAGCCATGATATCCGGCACCGACCTCGAGGGCGCCCCCACCTCGACGAAGCGCCCCACTCCCCTCTCCGAAGAGATATTCAAAGCCGTCACCGACGTCCTCGTCGCGGTCCTCGCATACGTCGTCATCATTCACGTAGCACGCTACTACGACGAGGCGAAGGTCGTGCACTACGACAGGCTCCTGGGGTTCAGCGCCACGTTCGTGATCCTCACCCTCGCGCTGCGTCTCACGAAGAAACCGATGGGCAATCTCCTCACGAACGGCCTGTATTTCAGCCTCGCTGGTATATTCGCGAACGACATACTCGGTAAGTAGCTCGCGGTCTCAGATGACCGCGTTCAGGTCCACCCGCAGGCCTTGGTCATCCGCGTCCGGCCCGCAGAGGAGGAACGACACCTTGGGATACAACGGCGGTGAGAGCAGCTTCGTCGCGAGAAGCTTCTTCCGGACGGCGTAGGTCATGCTCTTCGGCCCCGTGAAGAGGATGTTCCCGGACACCCATGCCCAGTCCGGCAACTCGGTAGCGGCCTTGCCGGGAGAGATCACTCGAAACACGCAGTCGGAGTGATCGAAAGCCTCGAAGTCCCGGGCGGGGATGTCGGTGACGAAGAAGACCACGTTCTGCTGAGCGGATGCGTACAGGATCGCGGCCGCGGCCATGTCTCCGAGACAGCGAATCAGCCCGCCCCGTTCGCGTCCAGGACCCGTGACGACCGTCCTCGGGCGCTTTTCGTCGGATTCGCTCTCCGAAGAGTCGTCGTCGTCGCTCGCGAGCCGCTCGTAATTCCCTTCCCTGCTCGGCTCGTCGGCGGAATCCAGAGAGCCCGTCCGACTCTCGTCGTTCGTCTCCAGCTCCTCCCCGGCATCGCCTCTTGTGGCTCGCCGTGTGGGCTCGGGTTCCTCCGGCTCCTCGTCCTTCTCATACCCGCGAGGAGGGGCATCGTCCCCCAACCGGGGTGC
>DF237168.1:45910-115573 GCA_000708835.1 Klebsormidium nitens | reverse complement strand
ATCCGACATCCTCCGGAACGGGGTGCCGACCCTCGCTGGGGCCGGGGGACGTATCGCCCCGTCGCTTTCGCGGGGGGCGACGGAGCGGCACCTCGTCTTCCATGGCCCCTTCGTCATCTTCCGGGACGCGGCCAGGGTCCACCGGTGGGGTCGGCCCGGGCTTCTCGTACTCGCGGTAGTCTTTCCAGATGTTCGGATGAATAACGGATACCTCTCGTGGAGAGGGACGAGCACGGCGCGCGTCGGGCTTCCAGCTCTGCGCAGTGACGTTCCCATCGGCGTCTCGCACGAAGATCAGTGGGTCGGTCGTCGCACACACCGCCGACTTGAGGGCGACGAAATTCTTAAAGAGGTCGTCCAAGACGACTTGCTTCCCGCGCACGCTCGCGTCCCGATGAAGTCTGACCTTCATCTTTTGAAGCTCCCGGGAGAGTCCGCCCACGGTCCTCAGCCGAGTGCTGGCTGCGTCTACGACCTTGGTCAATGCTTCCCAGAACTCGGTCAGCGTCTTGGAATCTACGTCGCGCGTCTTGTCGCGATCGGCGAATCGTCTGTGTAGATCGTTGAAATAAGTACCGTTGGTCTCATCCCGGACAGACTTCGTCAGTATCGCGATCACCGCAGGGAGGTCGAGCTCAGGAATCCTCGACATCTTCGTGACCTATACTCACGCCAATATTTTCCGACCGGCGACCGCCCGCGCTCAGATCATACAGCCGCTCCGCGTCCTCCGGTGACATCGATCGTGCCTCTTCAGAGCCCAAGATGATGCTGACCTTCGCGCGTTCAACTCCGGGGATCTCACGCAAGCGTCGGAGGACCGCATCGAATGCTCGATTCGAGCCGACGAAGAGAATGTTCCCATGGGTCCAAACCCACGGAGGGAGTCCATCGATCCCGGACACGATGGTGCAGCCCGGATAGGAGCGGAGGCTGTCGAGATCTCCCTGATCGCACAGGACGAAAACGTGTCCGTCCTGTTCCTTCACGAATCTCACGGCCGCGCTCTCGATGTCACCATCGGTGCGAAAGACGGCGCCCCGTTCGTTGCCGGGGCCCGTAGCGACCACGCTCGATCTCACCCCCTCGTGACCCCGAGAGACCCTCTCGAGGCTCTTCGATATCAATCGCATCTCCGCCGGCCGCCGATCCCCGATCGCCTCGAGACGTCGTTTCGCTTCTTCGACGATCCATGCCCGTCCGCTCGCCTCCGAGTTTCCCGTATCAGGCCGCTCTGGCAGAGACGTCTCCCGCTCATCCCACGAGGTTTCCTCGAACGACCGCTTCAGTGCTGCGAGGCGTTCCATGACCTCTCTTTTGAGAGCATCCAGCCCTCGACCGAGTGGTCCCTCCTCGGTTCGTCCTTCTCCACCATCGGGATCGCCGTCCCCCCGGTCGCCTTGTTCCGACCCTTCTAGAGGACTCTTCGGTGGCAACGTACGGACGTCATCGATGGGAGAGAATCCGACTCTGCGCTCACCCTTCCTTCCGATCTCTACTCGCTTCGCAGAAGCTCTTCTTTCCGCATCCGATATCAGAAACGCCGACGCGCTCTCGACGCCTCTCTCCAGGTTCTTCCCATACTCCTCTTTCAACCACCTCTCGATCTCCAGGGCTTTACCCCGGGCCACATCCTCGTGCGACTGGAGTGGAATCGGTCTCACCGTCGTCGCCTCCTCGCGAACGGGTTCCGCCACACGGCCGGTCGTCTGTTTCGATTTTGCCCTCTTGAGCTCCGCCTGCGCCCATAACTCATCCACTTCCCGTCTCGCCGCGTCTCGCATCGCAGCAGCCTTCTCTGCTGCCGTCGTGTCTGGCCTCTGGGTGTCATCTTCCGCACCCTCTCCCTCTTCCTCGACCCTCCTCTGGGCTTCCTGCCGGGCATCCTCGGCCTTCGCCTCTTCCTCAGCCCTCGTCTGGGCCTCCTGCCGGGCCGCCTCCGCCCTCGCCGCTTCCTGAGCCCTCATCTTGGCTTCCTGCCGGGCCGCCTCCGCCTTCGCCTCTTCGAGAGCCCTCGTCTGGGCCTCCTGCCGAGCCGCCTCCGCCCTCGCCGCTTCCTGAGCCCTCATCTTGGCTTCCTGCCGGGCCGCCTCCGCCTTCGCCGCTTCCTGAGCCCTCCTCTGGGCCTCCTCCGCCTTCGTCTCTTCCTGAGCCCTCCTCTGGGCCTCCTGCCGGGTCGCCTCGATCGTCCCGATATCCGTGTATAGACTCTGCATCGACACGCTGCGGGACGCTCCGGGGACGGGCCTGAGCAGGTCCGGTTTCGTTTTGAAGATCCCGTCGAAGAGCTGGTCGGAAGTGGGATACGTGTCGGTTATGACGACGCTGGGGAAACCGAATCCGTCGGCATCCGTGTTCTGTCTGAACCCAGCGACGAACGGACTTTTATAAGCGGTGTTCAAAAAACGCAGCAAGCCGGGGGCGCTATATGGCTTCGTCGAGAGTGCTGCGGTGAGTGTATTGGCGAACTTGAAAGCGTCCACATCGTAGCGATTCGGGTTGTCGGGGTTCGTATAGGGCCAACGGACTTGACGGTCGTACGCATCTTCGGTCAGTAATCCGTTCGCGACCACACCTTTGAATTCCGCACGAACGGAAGCACCGAACGGGCGGGGTTCGTGCTTCACGCCTCGATCGAAGTCGTACACCTTGACGTCATAACCGAAAGACGGTAGATAGAAGACGGTCTTCCTCCCCGTCCTGTCTGTGTATTCGTAGGATTTGTGCCCGATATCCGAGGTCGCCACCAGCATAACATTATTCAAATGCAAATCCAAGTGCAGGATTCCCACCCGGACCAAGCACTCGATGGTGTACAGCACGTCTATGAACACGCACCAGAGCTGTGGCTCAGTCAGTGAGTCTCTCGTGAACAAATCCGCCAACAGCATGCCGTCGACGTACTCCGTCGCGAAGGAGCCGCGTCCCCGGACTTCATCGGGGCGTATCCCCTTCTGGATCCCCTTTTTGGCGGTGTATCTGCGCACCAGCTGCACGACATGCTGCTCCTTACCCACCAGCTGCTGATTCGTCGAGAGATGCGAGAGATGCGGAGCCTCCACCATCCGCATGATGCCGGCGGTGATGCCGAGGTCCAACATCTTGTTGCAGTACCCATACAAGAAGTACTCCGTACTCCCACCGGAAGCGTCCGCCGCCGTCATACCACCGCGTCTCCGTGGGTAGATCTTCAGCACCACCTCCTTAGAGGTCCGTCGAGTCCTGTCGAATAGTCTCTTCACGAAGATCGCACCCGACGCGCTGGCCTCGAAGGATATCACTTCGTTACGCCTGTCGTCGACGAGCATGTTGTCTTCCGGACGCAACACGGCCGGCACACCTATCGGAGCGGCGCTACGAACGACGGGCACACGCCTCGGGACTACGGGCTGAACCGCACCTCGAAAGGGACCTCTCGACGGATTCGGAGGCCCGAAGACCCCCCTGGCGACAGCAGCACCGCTCGGCGCGGCGGCCCGAACCGCGCCTCTAGGGGGGGCGAGACGGGAAGGAGGCATCGACGGCGGCGACTCGTCGGGGTCCGGAGCCTTGAAACCCCTCCGAGCCGGAACGGGAACCGGTGCAGCGGCGGCACCCCTGTCTCTCGCTCGAATGTTCCTCGGCGTCAGCCCGGCCAGGATGTTCGCCACCTCATGCGTCTTACCTCCCGTTGCATCGAACAAGGCGTACGTGGTCCTGATGTTACCCTTCGGTTTGAGCGTGAGCTTTCGTATGCGGCCTACGCTCATGGAGTCGACCACCGCTCGCACGGTTTCGGGGACCGTCTGCCACCTTCGAACCGGTAAGGCTCGATTCGAATGTTCCACCATGTAACCACCGTCGTCCGCCGTCACCGTGAGCGTACTGGCGTACGTGCTCTCGACCGTGATCTGGAAGGGCCTCTTGAGCGGACTCTCGAGGATCCGACTCAGCACCGCATAGGGATCCTCCATAGATTCCTACACTGGTGCGACATAAAAGACTCTGGTTCCTCCGCGCTGTCGCGGTATTTGTTTCTTTCGATGGTATCACTACCGCGTGAGATGGACAACGTGTTGTATTTCCATCCTCGCTGTGCCTTCAGCAAGGACTTGATAAACGGCGTGCGGCGGATCCCATCCCTGGCGGCGAACCTCAGGACCGTGGATGTGAGCGTGCAGCGACCGCGGCATCGCATCGCCGAAGTTCCCTGCGTCGTTTACGAGGGGCGTCTCTACCAGGGCAGCGAGGCCTTCCGTTGGCTCAGCTCCCTGCCGACGCGCGGGGGCGAAGGTGCCGCTTCCGATGGGGCGCCAGGGAGTTCCGAGACTCGACCGGCGGTCGAGTGTTCGAGGCACGCCGACTCTTCGACCCTCCGCTTCGTCGACTTCAACGCCGAGCATCCGTCCGTCACCATGGCCCCCGAGTGGTACTGCTCGTTCTGAGCGACACTTAAGAAAGCTCAGGGTACGATGTCTCGCAAGGCCCGACCCGAACCACGATGGCGTCCCCCGACGGCAAGTACAGCATGCACATACGGACGGTACAGGGCAGCTCCCTCAAGGGCCTCTTCGAGGTGCTCAAGGAATTGCTCAACGATGTGAACGTCGTCGTCAACGCTTCCGGCATCAAGGTCCTCGCGATGGACTCCGCTCAGGTGACCCTGTGCCACTGCTTCCTGGAGGCGCAGAACTTCGAGGTCTTCCACTGCCCCGAGACGGTGGTGATCGGCCTCAACGTGCAGAACCTGTACAAGCTCCTCAAGACCGTGTCCAGCCAGGACACCCTCACCCTCCAGATCGAGGAGGACTGCCCCAACGATCTCGAGATCATCATCCAGAACAGCGAGAAGAAGTCGAAGACCTTCTACAGGCTCCGCCTGCTGGACATCGACGACGACCACGTCAAGGTGCCCACCGTGGAGATGACCACCTGCATCACCATGGCGTCCGTCGACTTCCAGCGCCTCATCAGGGACATGCTGACCGTCGGCACGGTCCTGAGGGTGCGAATGAAGAAGCGAGAGGTCATCTTCGAGACGTCGGGCGATTTCGCGAGCCAGCGCACCATCCTGGAGACATCGGAGGTCAACGAGACCGACGACGAGATCGACCTGTCGTTCTCGCTTAAGCTTCTGTATCTGTTCTCGAAGGCCAGCACCCTGAGCACCACCTGCTCGCTCTGGCTCCAGGCCGACTTTCCGCTCGTAGTGCAGTACGCCGTAGGCAACCTCGGACACATCCGTATGTTACTGGCCGCAAAGACCGTCTGAAAAACCGCCGCACGGCGCGCGGACCGTGTCGTCTAGTGCCCTCATCAAGCCGTCTACGACCTCTCTCGACGTGGAGCGTGTTCCGAATATGTTCCCCACGCACGGGATGCCGATCGTACAACGCTCGGGAGCGAGCCGCAGCATGGCCGAGAAACCTTCGTATGGCGTGCCCGCTTCCGCGGCACCGTATATAACGACCAGCGGCCCCCGGCCCACGTCGACGCATATGGTATGTCCCGGCGTCCCAGCTCGGCGCCGCGCCGGAGTGAGCCCCAGCCCATCACACGTCGTCGCGGCCTCTTCCCGCAACGTGGGGAACGCATCCTCCAACGCGTCCCATGCATCATCGTCCGGCGAACAATTGACGTACGCGAAGACTGCATCCATGTCCGAATCGACCGCATCCCTCATGCTCATGACCCTCCATTCGATGAGCACCGTGCGGACCGTGGCCACCCCCGGTCGGCCCACCGCGCTGCGGACGGCATCCAAGAGCAATGGGTTCTCGTCGAAGAACACCAGCCCGAGCATGATGCATGACACGCGGGACGAAAGTCGAGCGACGCGAAGTGCGTTCCGACAGACCTTCTCTTCGAACCACGTCACCAGAGAGAGCGCATGGGGACCATCGACGACATTCAATTCCTGCTAGAAAACAGCGTAGAAGAGTCGTATCTTTTCATCGTGGACTCGGACACGCGCGACCGAAGGATATTTCCCGAGCCCAACCTGTACGCCGTCCAATTCGACTCGCCCTTCCATAACGTGGTCGGCATAGACATCATCGATGGTACCATTCCCAGGACCCAGTACGCCGTAGACACCGTCTGCAATAGGCTGTGTATCGACTACGGGAAAGGGCCCACGACCATCGAAATGACCACCGGCGACCACACCGACACGTCTCTCGTATCGGACATCAATTCCAAGCTCTCCGCCCTCCCCGGATGTACGGTCTCCGCGCGCTCCGTCTCGACACCACCGGAGCTCAAGAACCTGATCACCTTCACGGCACCCAACATCCCCTTTCACATCTTCGCCGACGAGCGGTCCACGGTCAAGCCGGTCATCGGCTTCGATGAGTACGCCGCCAACCACAGGTACCTGGGCGATCGCTTCTCGTGCCGGGATCCGGTGCACGCGCCCGCGGTATACTCCAGCATCGCCAAAGACCCGATCCCCGCCAGCACCTTCTCCACCCAGGATGTCGCGGACACCGTGATCCCATTCGCGGACCCCTCCGCCCCTACAGTACCGCGACTCGTCGGCATCAGGTTCAGCCCCGAACAGAGCGGGCTGATCGACCGCATCACGCTCGCCTTCAACATAGTGGCTCCGTTGGCGGGTGCCGTCACTTTCTATATCGCGTCCGACGACGAGGTCGAGTCCGCTCCCGGGGCCCCGCTCTGCCCGCCGACCTCCGTCGCGGCTCAGGAGTGCGGCGACCACGGTCTCACGACGCTGCAGCTCCAGACCGAGATAGGTCTGACCGTCGGCAAGAACGCATGGCTCGTGGTCTCCGCTCAAGGACCGTCGGACGGCCTCTACGCGGGGTCTTCCGGCAACGCTCTCGTGAAAGCGTCATCCGACGGAGGGGCGTCTTGGAACGGCTGGACTTCGGGCCACTGGAACCCGCTCATGAACGTGCAGGTCACACAGTCCACGCAGACCATCATCGGGCCCGGCATCCTCAACCTGGTCGGAGACAGCTACTGCATGCTCCGGTGCGACGAGATCGAGAGCCACACCCTCAGGAGCAGGGCCTTCGAGAAGTACACGTTCGGGCTCGCCAGGTTCACGCTGGCGGTCGTAGGCTTCGCGACGAGCCGCCTCGATTACAACGCGGTCACCCCACGTCGGGTCCACCCCATCAACTCCCTCTCCACATTCACCTTCCGATTCGTCAGGCCGGATGGCGTCACTCCCTACGACTTCAAGGGCGTCAACCACTCTATCATCGCCTCGATCCGATACCTGGTCCCGAAATCCACCGCCGCATTCGACGACAAGATCCTCAACCCCGGGTACGAGCCGAATCCGCTCCTCGGATACGCGGCAGTCACGACCGACTCAGACCCGGACTCCACCGCGGACCCAGACGAGGACGACGAGCTCGACGAGGTCCTCGGGAACCCGACCGCCAACGACGGCTTCTGGAGCAACGATTACCGGCCCCTCGATCCCGAGTACTGGTGATCCCGTTTCCCGGGTCTTACTCCAGACGACTGCCAGTGGTCGATGGCGCCAGCTCAAGCCGATGTTCCTCTAGATGCTGGCAACACAACTCTTCCGACAAGGCTTCCGTGCTTCTTTTGAAATGTCTCATGTCATATAAGTCGCGACGTTTCTGCATCAAAACAGCATACATCTTGGTTCCTTCATGGACATATGTTTCGTAAACAAGACCTAGTATGTCGGGGGTAGTGGACCAATAGTCATGGGTTGGATTTACGAGTACGATAGATCCAACTGGAAATATATGATGGAGTGATCGGCTTGTCGCATCCAGAGACGTCATTACGACTATCATGCTGTCGCCAAAAAAACCGAGCAATCGACCGCGATGGCTATACATGAATCTACACGAATTCGACGAGGTCCTTCGAAAACGACCGACATCGACATGCTTTTGGAGGAGCAGCATGATTTGCGGGTCTAACTCATCATCTTAGGCCCCTTGCATCCTCAGCGCACGTTCATTTCCGGTTCTTTCAGGCAAGGTGTTGTGCCACACATGGGCTTTTCATGCACAATGATATCCATGTACGAAGGAGATGCAATTTAATCTTTTCGTGCCACTAAGTAAATGGCAAACTGCAAACCGTCAATCACATATGATGAGATGCTCTCCGGCCTGTTTGATATTATCCGAGGTACGTTTGGGACAGGTATGACCTTCTCTCAATGTTTAGAGGCGGAAAATGCTCGAAGAATGCAGGAAATTACAGACACGACGTCGCCACAATGTCAGACTCTGATCGCCCAGATGCAACACGTTCAAAAGTGCCCGCGACGAGCAAAAGCTCATACGTGTACGAAAGCTTGTGGCCTTCCTGGCTGATGTGCTCCATAGTCAACGAGGCGTATTCCGGCGTGGAGCAGTTTTTGAGAGCTAATTGATCCGTGATGCACTCTATCTATCATCGATCGGATCCCTCCGCGGCTCATCCGGTCCGTTTGCACATGGTCGCTATGACGCCCGAGAGGCCTACGGTGAGGATCAGCGCGGCCGTGGAATCGGTCAGGGACGCGCTGAGTCTGCGCAAGGCATAACACGGGGCGCTCGTGTTGGATAGCATGCTGCTGAAGAAGCCCCTGGAGCAGTATTGGACGTGGACCGCATTCGCGGCGTAGCGAACCGTGTGGCACGTCATGAAGGCCAACAGCGTACCGCCCACCGGCCGGCAGAGGGCGACCGTCGCATCCCATGCGTTCGTCCACATTCCCTTCTTTGTCGAAGCGCCTATATTATCCGGCATAGACGGACGCATGGGTGCCGACGGTTACGAGGAACTCGAGGTGCCGGGCGACGGTTCTTGTCTGTTCCACGCCGTCCTGACCGCATACTTCGCCGAAAAGAAAGGGAGGCTGCCCGTCTACGCCGACCCTCGGAAGCTCCACGAAACCTCCCTGAAACTGAGGGAGCGAGCGGTCCACCACGTCCTCCGACACTACGACAAGCCACTCGGGGACGGCTTCGACACGGGCAAGGACCTCATCATGCTCGAGTACGGCAGCTCGGAGGGCGACCCGCTGGGGCCACCCATCCGCGATCCGGTCCAATACCTGAAGCACATGAAGCACCCGACCACCTTCGCCGGCAACACCGAGATCGTCGCACTCTCCCAGATACTGCGCTCGACCATCACGGTAGTGCAGGCCGGGGTGCCCGACCAAGCCTACCGCTTCCCGCGACCCGAAGCCACCATACGCGTCCGTTTCGACCCCTCCTCCAAGCACTACACCCCTCTCGTGAGGCAAGATTACGCCCGCCTCACGTGACCTCCGGGCGGCCCTTCGACAGCTCGTTGTTGATCCTGACGAGCAACTCCTCGTCCGCGTGCCAGTCTCCGATCGGAGCCTTCCAGAAGGTGCCGGATAGGGCGTTGTAGATCGCTATGTGGTTCACCACCATCCCCTTCAGCCTCGCGAGAGCAGCATAACACAGCAGCTGGATTACCCACGTCGCCTGGACGCCCGGCTCCGTGGACGTCTTGACGTCGATGAGCAGATCCCCCATGATGATGTCGGCCACGCCGCGCAACGACCTCGTGGACAGTTCCTCGTCCATGCCCACCCCGAACAGCCGCATCATGGACTCGGGGGTGAACACCCGAGGGAGGACCGCACCGTCCGGCGGGGATCGGCCGTGCTCGCGCACGAGGGCCGCAGCGACCTTCCGAGTGCACCCGAAGAGGCCCAGGTTCTTGTCCCTCCGCAGGTCCCCCAGGTGCAGGTCCTCGAACACGAAGTGCGTCTTGGCCGGCGGGTACGCGAGGTGCGCGCAGACGGCGACGTCCGCGATGGCCCGGAGCGCCTCCCTGCTCTCCGTGTCGTGCTGGACCTCGTTGATGTACCGGACGTACGACCCCCTGATGCGCTCCACCGCCGCGTCGAAGCGCTTCGCCTTCGTGCCGGAGTCCTTCGCCGCACCCCCGCCGCGCAGGTACGCCGGCAGCCGCCTGGCCTCGTAGTGAACCTCCACCGCGGACGCGTCGCCCAAGCCGAACTCCGCCGCACTCGCGCTCACGGCCGCCTCCACGTCCTTCTCCGTGACCTCCGGTCCGTTCCACCGGCTCTGGTACCCCTTGACCCACAGGAAGCACCGATTCGCAAAATGATCGATCATGCGGACCGGCACGTCCGGGCCGACGCAGGCCGAGAGCACCTGCCTGTATATGACCCTCTCCACCGCGGACGCATACAGGAAGTGCACCTCCCTGGCCGTTCGAAAGGGGTCATCCTCATCGCAGAATATAACGGCATCCTGCTTTATCATGGATATGGCATGATCCCGTACGAAGTCCATCATTCCGCCGACGAGGGCATCCACGTGTTGATACTCCAACCGAAACGGGCCGTGATTCGCGGTGACGAGCTCTCTCAGCCTGACGTACACGTCATACACCTGGTCTGAGATCTCGATGGAGTGGTACTCCTTCACGTTGCTCAAAAATGCGATCGAATATACCGTGGTGACCGACAACGTCTGCGAGAAAGATCTGGCCATCCTGGGAGCCGACGTTTCCTATCCCGATCATTTTTTCCTGCCACTACGGGACGCGTCGCGCTAGTTTCTCCGCCTCTTCGACGACACGGATGAGACCTCCTCCTCGTCCTCGTCCTCCTCGTCCCCACCTTCTTCTGCGTCTTCGGGGCCTGCTCCGAGTGCGGAGTTGCCTTCGCCGGCGCCTCTGCCCGCCTTGGCCTTGTTACGCCTGATCGATGGCTTCGTCGTCACACCCCTCTTATCCATGATGTAGTGCGCGATCTGGTCCGCCTTGGAAGCCGACGTGGAGTCGCCATTCTCCTTGAAGTACCTCGCGATGAGGTCGTTCAAAATCTCCTCGCTCAGGGCGTTCTTCGACTTGGTGTGGATGAGCTTCACCCGCTCCCCGTTTATGTTGACCGTCCCGATCTCGTGCGCGCTCATGTAGGTCATGATCCCCTCTTTCAGTTCCTTGATCCGTCTGATCATCTTCGAGATGTCCTTCGCTGCCTGGGCCTTCACGTCGTTCAGCTGCACCCACTCGCGGACGTTCTCTGTGAAAGTCGACGAGATCTGGACGTCGGCCATGTTTTTGGGATGTGTCGCTAGAATGTTCTGGCCCCCTCGAACGCGCTGCCGAGATCATGGGGGCTCGGCTTCCTTATGCCTCGGGGCGAGGCCGGGCCATAATATCTACCGGTAAGGTACTCCGTGATGGTCCCGAGATCCGCCACGTACGTGGTCTGGGCAGCTTGCTTGCTGACGTGTCTTCTGAGCGCTGGGGTGCGCGCCGACGAGTCCTTCTCGTGGGGCATATCCGACGCCACGGTACGATTCGCCGGGCACGACTGGTTTGTCAAGGACTCGACGACCGTGCCTCTTCAGCCCGGCCCTTGCTTCTGGAACCCAGCGAACGTGAGGAGCGACGGCACCGGCCTTCGTCTGAGCGTGGACAAGGCTCCCTCCGGCGCGTGGATGTCCAGCGAGGTGATGATCGACACCAGCTTCGGATACGGCCGGTACGAGTTGGAGGTCAACGGTGCATTGGGCTCGCACGACCCCAACATCATTTTCGGGGCGTTCATCTGGGACGAGACGAACGGCGCTCACTACAACGGAGAGACCGACATCATCGAAGCCTCCCGCTTCGGCGACCCCTTCAACCCTTTCAACGCTCAGCAGGTCATCGCACCGTGGAACATGGACGGCCGCATCAACAGGTTCGCCCTACCGGAAGACACTCCCTACGCCGTCCTTTCGGTCGATTGGACCGCATCCGACATCGTCTTCCGGGTCGAGAACCCCGACACCGGCTTTGCTACGTCCTGGTCGCCTGCCGACAAGAGCATCATACCGAGACCGACCGGTTTCGAACGCCTGCATCTCAACGCATGGCAGAACTTCGGATCGGGACCCTGGTACGGCGCTCCGGTCAGCTTCACGGTGACGTCCTTCACGTTCTCGCCATCCACGGGCGCATCGGTGGTGGTGCCCCCGAAGAACGTCTCGGTCCCCTTGCCGGCCCCTTCGGAAGGTCCTCTCAACGTCTCGGCACCGATACCGACCCCATTCGCGACCCTCGCGGTGAATCTTACGGCCGCGACGCCGAACATCACGGGCCCGACGGCGCCGAACCTCACGGGAACGAAGGAGCCGCTCGCGTTTCCGCCCGCCCCCGCGCATGCCCCCACGACGTCCGCTCCCACCTGGGCTCCCGGACCCTCACCATCGCCTGCGAGCCCCAACTCGATGCCTCCCCCTGCGACGCGGCCGCCCATCGTCCAGAGCCTGACGACCCTGGTGGGCTCCGCGTCCCGGATATCGGGAGCCCTGTCCGCCATCGGTATCTTGACGGCCCTCATGTCGCTTCTATAGGACTCACGTCGACCTTGCTGACGCCGTCGAAGTAGAGTCCTTCCAGACAGCTATCCCGTTTCCACCAGCGCGAAGGAAGCGCGACGAACTTGTCGGGATTCTCGTTCAGATAAGCCCCGAACCAAGAGAAGGTCGAGTTCGCGCATATGCCCCCGAACCTGCACGCAGCCATGAGGTATAAAGTATCGACTTCATCCAGGCCCTCCACGAACACGACGTCGTCGAAGGCCCGGAAGACGTGATCGTCCTTGCAATGCCGGATATCGTCGCTGACCACATACAGTCGGAAGCCGGAGGGCAGTCTCTCTCCTGCCATCCGCAGGGCCCTCTCGTAGTAGGCCCGGAGATCCAGATCGTGGACCGAGTGCGCGGGGCTCTTGTAATCGCCGCGTCTTACGTGCACGAAGAGACCTTTCGATGTCGCGTCCGGGTAGATCTCGCCCATGCGTGCCTTTGCGGCAGCGGTCCCTAGCATGTCAGAGAGGCGACGGCGATCCACGACGTCCTCAAAGTGGTGGTGGCTCTGGAAGTACCCGACGTACATCACGCTCTCTACTCCGGCCGTGAACGGACACCCGTACGCGATCCGTCTCCAGACGTCGTCCGGCCGTTCGCCGATGACTCGATCGATGCGCCCGGCCGGCTTCACGAAGGGCCGGAATTGAGCGAGGAGACCGTCGAAGTAGTCCAACGCGGAGTGAGGGTTCCGCGAAGCGGACGAGATGCGGAACTCGGCGCCGTATCGGCGTGCTTGTGCGAGCCCGAAGAGGACTTGAAAGAGTCGATTGCCCAGACCGCCCTGGACGTGAACGTTGACGATGCGCATTCCTTCTCTGGAGGGGGGTTGCGAGAATACTCGCCCGACGCCCCGCGTTCGGCTGCTCCCATTTTCCCGTGAGACCGCAGAACCGGATGGACGACGCGCTGCGACACAGCACGGCCATCCTCGCCCTCCGAATCGACAGCGAGGACAGACTTCGAAACACCAGGCGTTGCCTGGTCTATCTGCTGTCCCGCTTCGCTGGGCTCCGGATCATAGTCCGCGAGGACGGCGTCGAAGCGCGGGTCCGAGAGCTCCTGCGTTCGGCGGATGTGGCCGCGTACGGCGACAGGGTGCGCTACTCTTTCGTGGAGGAGCACTCCGAGATCTTCCACAGGACGAAGCGGCTCAACGAGTGTCTGAAACAGGTCGAGACACCGGTGACGATAATCCACGACGTCGACGTGATCCTGCCCGTTACGAGCATGCTGGAAGCGCAGCGCATGATAACAGAGGAAGGCTACGGTGCGGTGACGCCCTTCACGAACCCTCCTGGTTGCACGGACGTCCCTCAGTGGGACGCCGACCTGCTGGTGTCTGACGTGTCCACTCACGACAGGCTAGCCGTGATCCACCGCAACCACTTCGCGGGAAACGGTTTCAGCCTCTTCGTCGCCACCAAACGATACGCCGAAGGGGGAGGGGAGAACGAGGACTTCGTGTCCTACGGACCCGAGGACGATGCTCGCCTGTACAGCCACACGAGACTCGGCTTGAGGTACGGGAGGGTGCGGGGGAGGGTCTTTCACATGGAGCATCAGAGGGGCGTCAACAGTTCTCCTTCGAACCCCTTGTTCGTGTCCAATGTGAGGGCGTTCCAGCGGATCAAGGCGATGGATCGTACCCAGCTCTCGGAGCATTTCATGAGGCGCAGGATCGCCTTGGACCACGCCGTTCCGGACGTCGCTCCTGCTCCTTGAAATTTTCGGGCTAAATTCCAACATGCCAGCGCTGGAGATGACTCTGGTGAAGACGGAGTCGGCCCCTACGATCGCCGAGATCATGGCTGCCGCGGCCTACTGCGTGCACACGGACGACGTGGTGGAGGCCGTGTCGCAGAGAAACACGCCTCTTACGCTCTGCAAGGCGCAGTTCGAAAACGCGGGGGCTTATGTGGAGTTCGTGGAGGTTTTGAGACGTCTGTTGGAAGCGTCCCTCCACGTCGCGTCCTCCCCGTGCGCGAACTGCGGCTTTACGGACGTTGCTCTCTCGAGGATGCTGAACTCGAGGAATATGACCTTGGTGACGTTCCGAGATGAGAGGGAGCGAAAAGGAGCGGGCTCCGTGACGTGCGACTTCGACAAAGACTCGTGCATCGTGTACCTCGAAGGCGCGTCCGACGGCACCGCGCGAGTGAAGAGAGTATGTGCCTGCTGAGGCATAAGTATTCGGTGTATACTCGCCCTACAAAAGCGCGTCGGCCTCCGTGAAGTTTTTCATTATTCGATCACAAAGGTGTAAAGATGGTTTGCGACAAGAGATGCGGGCGCCGCTGGTATGGGCACGTCAAGGGCAAGGCGGAGTTCTGCCGTGAGCACAAGCGGGACGACATGGTGGCGGTCTACGGACTCTGTCAGGAGGACGGGTGTATGACCAGGGCGACTTTCGAGGCGACGTCGAAGAAGACGCACTGCGTGGCTCATGCGTCGGAGGCGATGAAACGGGTGGATAAGGTGCGCACGTGCGCCGCACCCGGCTGCAAGAAGGCGCCCACGCACAGCGCCCCCGGTCAGGCGGCTTTGCACTGCAAGACGCACGCATCGGGGGAGATGACGAAACGCTACACGTCCAGGGACTGCCGGGCGGACGGTTGCGAGGTAGAGGCGACCTTCGGCCCGCCGGGCGAGCCGGCCGCGTTCTGCGGAACGCACAAGGCGCCGCATATGGTGCCGACGAAGGGCCTGAGGTGCGAGGTGTGCAGCACGCGGGCGAGCTTCGGACGTGCGGGCGAGGTGGCTCGGAGGTGCAGTGATCATAAGGAGGAGGGCATGGTGAACGTCAACTACGCGGCGTGTCGAGTGGAGGGGTGTTCTAGGGGTAGATCTCACGGTCCGGCCGGAGGAGAGGCTCTGTTCTGCAGCCACCACGCGGAGGCGGGGATGATCAATCTGAGGGAGAAGCTCTGCTCGGCGGAGGGGTGCTCGGTAGAGCCTGTGTTCGGCTACCCGGGAGAAGAACGCACGATGTGCATGAAGCATAAGGAGGAAGGGATTATCAACGTGAAGAAGAAGACGTGTGCGTCTGACGGCTGCCCGCTAGCTGCAACTTTTGCGTCACCCGGACGGGTGAGGGCTTGGTGTGCCGAGCACAAGACCGAGGGGATGGAGAATGTATCGCGCAAGAAGTGCGACGAGCCAGGATGTCAGCACCAAGCAACGTACGGTCTTCCTGGGACGGCAACCAGCCGATGCGGACGGCATATGCTTGCGGGATTCGTGAGCCAGAACCTGCACAGCTGCATCTCGTGCGGATTGTCGTACCGGATCCCAAAGGATACCCTGTGCGGCTACTGCGACCCCGATGGACGGTTGCGAAAGGCGACGAGAGAAGCTGTTGTTGAGGAGCACTTACTCAAAACGTTTCCCGATATCCCCTTCAGGCACAACCAGAGAGTTCCGGGCAGGTTCTGTAGCGACGAGCGACAGAGGCCAGATTTCTTGTTTGACATGGGGACGCATCTGGTGGATGTGGAGGTGGACGAGCAGCAACACAATCGCCATCCAGAGGAGTGCGAGCTTGCGAGGATGTACAGGATCGTGGCGACGTCAGGACTACCGGTCCGCTTTATTCGTTACAATCCCGACGCATTCAGGGTCGGAGGCCGTTTGGTCACCGTGGAACAGGAGAAGAGGTTATCGGCGTTGACCGATGAAATCAGGAAGGCTATGGAACATCCCGAGCCTGGAAGGATGATCGACGTTAGGCACCTGTTCTATGACCACCCCATGGAGGTCGGGCAGGAGGACCGTTTTGTACAGGACGTTTCAGAAGAGATAGGGTCGACTATAGATAACCTCATTAGGCACAAAGTTATATACACTGTAGAATTCGATAAGCAGCAGTAAGCCAGCGTATGATTTTGTTGACACTCATTGTAAATGCCACCTTGTCCCGCGGCGTTCAAGTCTCAGGAGGATGCCAACCTCTCCATGCGTGCGTTCTCATGAAATGTGTACGTGACGAAAAATTTTCTATGCATATGGTATCAGCCTTCGCCCGTCGCAGTCATGTCTGGAGGGTTGTTGTCTCTCGTCGCTCTTGGAGCTCAAGACTCATATCTTACCGGGAACCCTCAGATCACGTTTTTCCGAGTGGTTTACCGTCGCCACACGAACTTCGCCATGGAGTCGATCGTGCAGACGGCGAACGGGCAGATGGATTTCTCGAAGCGCACGAGCATCAACCTGAGCAGGAACGGCGACCTGATCACGAACGCCTGGCTGCAGGTGACGCTGCCCGCGCTGGACCAGCACGTGACGGTGGGGGGATCGACGTCCACGTACGTGCACTACGTGAACTCGGTGGGTCACGCCATGCTGAAGTCGGTGGAGATCGACATCGGCGGGCAGAAGGTGGACAAGCACTTCGACGCCTTCTACGAGGTGATGGACGAGCTGGAGGTGCCGTCCGAGAAGAGGGCCGGCCTGAACGAGATGCTGGGCCGGTACGACGAGCTGGACACCTCGACCACGGGGAGCCTGGTGAACCAGAGCGGGCAGAGGACCTACTACGTGCCGCTGAGGTTCTGGTGGAACAAGCTGCCGGGCCAGGCCCTGCCCCTGCTGGCGCTCATGTACCACGACGTGCGCATCAACATCGAGTTCCGGAGCGCCTTGGAGCTGGTGAAGTCGGACGTGGCCCTGATCCAGCCTACGAGCGGCGGCGCCCCGCTGAGCTTCATCGACGCCTCCCTGTGGGTGGATTACGTCTATTGCGATGCGGCTGAGAGAAAGCGTTTTGCGGGCGACGCGCACGAGTATCTCATCGAGCAGGTGCAGTTCACGGGCGACGAGTCTATCCCGGCCAGCGTCTCCTCGAGCACGCAGAAGATCCGCCTCGCGTTCAACCACCCCGTCAAGGAGCTCATCTGGGTCATCACCCCCGAGACCTCCGCGGCCGTGGACCCCAAGAACGGCAACATGCTCTTCGACTTCGGCCAGATCGCCGGCGTCGACTACATCCAGAGCGCCAAGCTCATGCTCAACGGGCACGACAGGTACTCCGAGAGGCCCGGCACCTACCACCGCCTCGTCCAGCCCTACCAGCACCACCCCCGCGTCCCCAGCAAGCCCGTCTACGTCTACTCCTTTGCACTGGAGAGCTCCTCGCACCAGCCGAGCGGCGCGACCAACTTCAGCAGGATCGACAACGCCCAGCTGTACCTGACCACCAAGCCCAACATGCCCGCGGCCCGCTGCAAGGTGCTGGCCATCAACTACAACGTGTTCCGTATCCAGGGCGGCATGGGTGGACTTGCGTACTGTTCTTGATCAATGGGTGGTCTGACATTGGATTCTGGGCGGCGTGGCATAACATGAATCTCGAAAAGCACGATTTATAGGAGCATGCATGTATGACATCGCGCGAAACTCTGAAATGTTCGGGTGAAGATACACACGCGAGCATCTGAGAGTCGTTCAGAATACACGGTTGCGGCGTCGAATGTCCTGCGGAATGTCTCCAATGCTACGTTCTGCGCGACGGGCGATCTTAGTAATCTGCACCCGGACAGTCTCTAGTTCTATTCCTCCCTTCATATAATTGCATCCTCCACAAGCCGTGCGCAAGTTGCCTACGATATAGCCCTCGTTACAGTCCAGCCGATCGACACCGTTGGTGTGGGTGGCGAATTCTTTTTGCCGCATATGTAGCAGTCCTCGCGGCAGATCTTCTCCACGTCCTCTCTGGAGACCTCGACGGGAAGGTTCCTCAACTTGGCGTGACTGAGCAGTCCGGCATAATCGCCGCCCGTCCTGTGATCCGGAAAGAGCTCTACGGGACAGGTTCTTGCCTTCGTTCCCTCGGCTCTCCCGTCGATGTAGACGCACCTCTCCAAGAAGGTGAGCGCGTCCACCCTGCCCTTCATGCGCGAGCACGTCACGCAGAGGGGTACGAAATTCCGTGCGTCGTTGGTATCGTCATCCTGGTCCACCTTGCCGACCGTCAGGGGATGCTCGTCCTCTCCGTCACCGCAGAAGAAACAGCCGGCGCCCTTCTGCGAGATCAGATCAGTGCCGGTGATCTCCCCATCGGGACCACTCAAGATCAGGTCGCGATTGCGATGCCGGACCTGGTCGGCCGCCATCTTCTTGAGGTAACCCTCCGGATCCGCCTCCCGGCGACGCGCCCTCGAGTCGCGCGAGTACTGCGCGAAACGCTCCGGATCCGCCTCCTTTCGCGCCCTCTTGCTGGCTATCCTCACATCCGACTTCTCGTACTCGCGCTGCCTTTTCAATCGAGCATCCGTTATCGTACGGTTCCTCTCGGAACTCTCGCGCTTCTCCCGGCACCCCCTGCAGTACGCCCCCTTCGACGCGTCCTGCAATGCGCGCGCATCGAACTCGGACTCGTCCTTGGCCTTCTTGCAGGAGTTGCACACCACCTGCCCCGGCAGAAGACTCGCCACCGCCGCAGCCTCCCTCTTGGCGTCCACCTTCTTGTCCTTCTCCGCGTTCATCCGCTTGCACGCCTTGCAGCAGGACTTGTCGTCCGCGTCCAGCATGCCCAAGCACCCCCGCTTGACTTGGGTCGCCAGCTGCTTGCACTCGCGGCCTCCGGCGGCAGCGACCTCATCCTTGCGCTCCCACAGCAGCCGATGCTTGTTGCAATACCTGCTCGGAAGCCGAGCCTTGGATGTACACGGTGCCTTGGTCGTCTCGACGATCGCCGCGCAGGTGACCCCCGCCATCCCGAGTTGTGCTTGGATTGTGACAAAAATACTCCAGCAGACGCACCTTATATAGCCCAAGTCTACGGTGTATGCTTCTGGAGCCTCACTATCAGGATGGCCGCGTTCAGGGGACCGCGCGGTCAGCGGCCGGGTGCAATCGAGCAGGCTCCGCGAGGAGCCGCCGGAGCAAGACGGCGACGAGGCAGATGATCGCCGCAGCGACCGTGAAGAACACGCCTGTCATCACGACTCGCACGACCGCCATCGCCGATCCGACCGACTCCGACCGCACCTTGTATCGTTTTTACTGCCGGGATGTCGTCTTCTTCTTCTGCTTGGCGGCCACGATGTTGCCCAGCTTCTCTTGCACCTTGCGATCCAAGGCCTTCAGTTTGTCCTCGGTCTTGCTGTACAGCTTCTCGCATGCGTTGCGTTCCGCCACGGCCGCCGCCAGCTCCTTGTACAGCGGCAGCTTCCCCAGACACTTGAGCCCCTTATGTCTGCTTATCAGGCTCGCCGTCCCATCGTCTTGCTGAGCTCTGAGGGGCGAGACGGCCGCCGCCAAGAATCGCTGGATGTGGTCGGTCGTCTCTGCGTCCGTAGGCTGCACCGAAGACCGGGTGTGGGTGGGCATCGCGTTCCCATCCTATTCGCCGAGAAAATCTGTGAAATCAATTTATTCGAATTGCGGTCCGGTCTGCAGCATCCCAGTCCGGGACCGCTCGCCCGAATTTATATATGTGCTTTAATCCATCGACATTGGCGATGATCTACAGGAACGACCCCAAGAGAAAGGCCCCCGCCCTGTCCGCTACCAGCGTTCCGGTCGGAACCAGGCGGAAAGGACAAGATGGGACCACGCACGTCGTGGTGACGAACTGTTACGGCGTCCACCGCTGGAAGCGCGTCCTCTCGACCGCCGGGAAGCGCGCGTCCCCGAAGAAGCCGGCACGAGCGTCCGCGGCGCGGAAGCGGTCGACGAAGCGCGATGGGGTGAGGAGTGCCCCGTCGACGAAAGCGCACGACTCCCCCTCCGGAACCACTCGGAAGGGTTCGGACGGACGTACGTGGGTGGTCAGGATCACCAAGGCGGGGTACAAGACGTGGGTGCGTGCGTCTGCGAAATCGTCGGTGACGTCGTGGGGCGTGAAGAGAAAGCGTTCGGCGCGGCCGTCGACGAAGAAGGGACGGGCCGTGGGGTCCAAAGGCGTCGCGAAGAAGCGTTCGGCACAAACGTCGACGAAGAAGGGCTCCGGGAGCAGCGTGAAGAAGGCTTCGGCACGCCCAGCCGGTCGGTCATCGCATGCATCCGGTGAGGGTGGGGTCGACACGTCTCGCATCTCTTTATCATCGTTAGCCACCCAGGCTAAGGACGACGTTCACCCCGACCACATATTGTCGAAAGAGGCGCGAGCTATGATGGTGAGGCTGGCTACCCCGTTGGCGCGCGGGCTGGCCCGTTCGACCCTGCGCGGTGCCCTCTCCGCTTTCTACGGAGACTCGGAGGAACTCATCAGGCACTCGCTGAGCGAAGCGAGCAAGAAGAACACGCCGTTCGGTCAGTGTGAGGCCGTCCTCGCATACCTGATGGCGGAGTTGGTCGAGCTGTCCGGAAATGTTGCTTATTATAAAGAACGTCGGACCATAAAGGCCGATGACGTCCTGTTGGCGATTCGGGAAGATGAGGAGTTGCGCAGGCTGGAGAAGTACGCCTAAGTCAGGGTCCAGCCGGACACGTACTCGGGCACCTTCTTGGCTTGGTCCACCATGCGCAGTACGAAGTAGAGGCACATCCCCTGGATGAGGAAGTTGATCACAATCTGGACGAAGGGTCCCCATCTCATGATGACGGCCCCGTCCCGTCGAGCCTCCTCGATGCTGCGATAGGGCGCCTTCTCACCGCGCCTGATGGTGATGAAAGAGTCCTCCAACGAGTGCGTCGAGATCACCGAAAGGATGGGCCCCACGAGGTCGTCCACGAAGCTGGATACTATCTTGCCGAACAAGCCGCCCAGGATGGTTCCCACGGCGAGATCGAGGACGTTCCCGCGGCTGATGAACTTCATGAAGTCGTAAGTCTCGCCCTTCACCACCCCGCCGACCGCACCGAGCGCATCCATGTCTCGAACCCTTTGTGATAAGGCCAGAAATTCGCGGTGTCGTCGGTCGTCTCAACGTCTTCGCGGACGCCCCGGTTCTCGATAGCCTCGCAATACCCCAGATACAACGTTATGATGCCGGTCAGGCAGTACAGAGGACCGCACTCCATCGACGACCATATGATACGGGCTCATTTTTTCGTGCTCCTGTATCATACCGTTCGGAGCGAAGGATGTGGGATTGGTTTTGGAAGAGGCGCGCCGCCACCGACGAGAAGAACCTGTTGCGACGCATCGCCGACGGAAAGATCACCAAAGGTCCGCCGCGGAAGCGGTGGGGCGCCCCTCGTTATCAGGAGAAGACCGTGACCCTGCCTATCCTGGGAGCGCTCCCGAAGCGGGACTTGACGGATGCGGAGATCCTGATGTTGGGCGACATACGGAGGGGCGCGATGGATTCCGATCGGGCGACGGACGAGAACCTGGCGGCGTTCAGAGCACTGAGCCGCATGGACGTGGACGCGGGGGAGATCGCTCGTACCCGCCCCATCATCACGCGACGCAAGTACTACTCCCCCGGCATTCCGGCCGCGGATCAGGGGACGTACATGAGCAAGGTGACGTACGCAGCAGACGGTATCCTCGGCCGCTATTGGGATTCGAGGAACAAGGTCGAGTATCGCAGAGGGAGGGTGATCGGAGACGGCCCATTGTTCCAGAACTACTTGAACGATGGCTTCGCGTCCTACCTGCGTGGCTCGAAGAAGCCGTTGTATGTCATGGTAGTGACCGAGGGGCATATCGGGTGCATGCTCATCACGGCGTTCGCGTCCTCCGTCGCCGTGTACCTATGCATCGAAGCCTTCAATCTCGCACCCGCCGACGTCTACGATGTGACGAGCGGCATCCGCGACGCGTTCCGATCTCGGCGGCACTCGCTGTACCAGATGATTATGCAGGTTCCCGTACGCGAGTCGGAGTACGATCAGGCGAGACTGTTCATGCGCGCATCCGGAGGGACCGTCACGGAGTCCGTGGTGAGCGCATTTCCGAACGGACGGATCGCGAACGAAGGAACGGACGCACGGGTACAGAAGGATGCATTCGACTTGCACTGTCAGACGTGGATCGTCTTGTATCCTATACTGCGGCTCGTCATGAGAAAATCCATCATGGCGACGTCGAGATGGTTCGATAGCGTCGTTGTACAGCACGGGCATCGTTTCATCGACGAGGCGAGGGGCATCCTGGTCGAGCTGGCCGCAGATCCGCCCCGCGCACTCCGGCTCATCAAAAAATCGATCATGACGGTGGCCGAAGAAGATCCCAAGCTCGCCGACTTCTCCTCGTCCGTCTTTCGGGTCGAAGACGGCGGTGCCCGCGTCTTGAAGCCGGGCATCGTGCCCGGGTGGGAGAATCGCTCCTGGTTGTGGTCGGAAGGTCGACCTGATGAGGATGAGCGTCATCCTGTGGTCACGCGATCAGCTTCGATCCTGCCGTGACGCGCTCCGAGCCGCCGTCCGCTCTACTACGGGCTTCGCGAGGAGGCCTTTGAATGTCGCCGTCTCGCCGAAGCCTAGATCCGGGGTGGTCGGGTGCACGGAGGCCATGTCGAACATGTCACCGAGCACGTAGCTAGATAGTAGGGGTCGCTTCTTGATGTCCACGAACTGGTCGTCCAGCGTCGGCATATACTTCACGACTATCTGAGGCCGCGCCGCCTTCGCGGCTGCCATGGCGGCGTTCGCGGCGTCCAGGGCTGCGACGGAAGGATCCACGTCGGAAGGCGCCATCGCAGGCTCGTTGTTTTCCGTGACGACGGGCACGGCCTTCTTCTGCAGCGATCGGAAGGCGTACGCGACGGCCGCCGCTACCATGATGACGAGGCCGAGAAGCCTGATCGTGTTGCGTACCTCGAGGCTCTTGAGTTCTTCGACCGCGGCCTGGAGTACCAGCAACTCGTGTTGCAAGTCGTCTTTCATGTCATCTACCAAAGGGATCGATTTTTTATCGATCGCCGAGCACGTACAAGGTGTAGAGATGGACCACGAGCGACAGGACACCCACCCACGTGCATGCCACCGTCGCGGGATGTTCGGCCGGTTGGCCCGCGAAGAGCGGGTCTATAGGGGCGTGACAGAACATGCATTTTCCGAATCGGATGGCGATCGGGGTGCATGCTAGGCATAGGCATACGGAGCAACGCTTCGTGCAGCTCAAGAGAAACGTCTCGGAGACCGGGTGTTCTTGTAGGCATAGATGGCAGGTGTCGTGAGGGTTTTCCGCGTCTACGCCGGCGGGGTCCTCCATGTACGTCTATATGGGGGTCGCGTGGTTTTTTAAACGGCTCTCCAACTCGCTGAGCAGGTCGCTAGGCGTACTCTCCGTCTCTTCCTCGACCATCTCGCTCCAGCTCCTGAGCCTGTCCGGAGCTTCGGCGGTGTCCTTGGGAGACGTCATCAGCTGTCGCTTGTGTTCCTCGAACGCTTCTCTGGCCTTCAGCTGCTCCTGCTTGTGCGTCTGGATGAGGCGATCCAGGAATTTATCGGTGTATTTCTCGTACGCCACTTCTTCCGCCTTGGGGGGGCATAACAGCCACCTGTGGCAGTCGGCCACGAACACGTCGAAGTTGGGATCCACGCGCATGAGGCGTTCCACGTGAGACTCCGCCTCCTCACGGGTGGCGAACACGCCTCTGACCTTGAGCCCGAAATTTTCGCACTTCTGGTTGCTCTCCGGAGATACGAAGCTGAGGAGCACGAACACGCACCCCGGGACCTTGAGCTGGTCCTCGTCTAGGTATACCTTATTGGTAGGGGTCGTCATCGGGAGAGTCGGGCTTGAGGGATCGCAGGGTTTTTAATCTGAGCAAACGAACGCGGGCCAACTTTTTTTCTGTCGATTAAGTATCCGTGTCGAGAGGCCCCATGGATTTCGCGTCCACCATGTCAACCGACTCCAACCTCCGAGGACCCGCCGTCGCGGTACCGCAGCAGATCTTCGTGCCACGGAGGTCGTCGTCGGGGTGTACGATCGGCAATATCATCAAGACCGCTTTCAAGTTCCTCTTCCAGGGTTTCTTGGTGGCACTAGCCGTGCGTTTCATGCCGGCTTATGGGGCGGTGATAGATACGCACGAGCTGCTCATGATCGCTCTCTCGTCCGCGCTCGTGGGATTCTTGCTGGAGCGCATCCTCCCCACGGCCACGATCTCCATCGGGAACTTCAGTATGTCATCATAGTGCCTCGAGCGTGCGGGTGCGTTCATCGAGGTTGGGGGGCGGGGTTCGCGCTACATAAGGAATGAGGGGTGTGGCTAGAGGCCAGGGGGGTACGGCGAGCGAGAGTTCGGAAGATATCAAACGCTTTCGGAGCGGGGTGCGGACCCGGTCCGAAGTCGGCACACATAAGGAAGCCGCGGCTCACCGTTGGTCGATCCGTCGACATGGAGGACGAGACCGTACACCCGAGAGTCCGGGAGCTGCTGGCGGTGCCTCAGCCCGCCCAACGTACGGAAGAATGGTTCGAGATGCGTTGGGGTATGCTCACGGCGAGCGATCTGGCGGCCGCCATCCACCTGAACCCGTACGAGAGCCAGTTCGATCTCCTGCTGAAGAAGTGCAACGTCGGCAAACGTTTCGAGGGCAACGCGGCGACGGCGGTGAGTCACATACGGACACCGACCGCACCCGCGTCTCGGCAGCCGCGTGGCTTTGCGATGATGTCGAAAGGCTGACATTCGCGCTCCCCCCTCTGCAGTACGGCGCGTCTTTGGAAGACGAGGTCGTCGCCAAGTTCTGCGAGAAGACCGGGTGGAGGCATTTCGATGCGGGGCTGTTGCGGCATCCCGTCCACGACTTCCTAGGGGGCAGCCCCGACGGTCTCCTCAGTAGCGCCGACGGGAAGCGGTTCGCTATGCTGGAGATCAAGTGCCCGTTCAGGAAGGAGATCGTGGACGAGATTAGCGGCTACTACTATCCTCAGATGAGTGGTCCGGATCAGTCGTCCCTCTCGTGCATCGTGTTTGATTGTATTGCATCAGGGTTGGACTTTTGCATTTCTACTCGAAGATGAAACATACATGTTTTGTACAAGGCACCCGATGGCGTATGGTACTACGTACATAGTCTAAGAACGAGGGGGCACAGCCCGATTTGATTCTCTGATATGAGTACCATGGCGCATAAGATAAGAATATACAGGATCGAACAGCCCGGGCTCGTTCTTTTCAAAGTCTTGACCGTACCTGGTTACGGGGTCTTGTCGATACAAAGCCTAAAACGCAAATGGGGGAAGTACCTCAGCGAGGGCCAGAAACGTCGCCTCGACACTTTTAAGCCTAGGTTTAGGAAGTGACATTTGGTCAACCAAATATGAACCCAAAAATTCGCTAAAGGTTGCATTCATATGTACGACTGCTGCCTCGTTTCACGTGTTTTCGAGCACGCCGGTAATATCAAAACCGGTGCAGGTCACTGCATGAAAGCCCCCCGAATGGACCTGGCGTTGTCGGAGGACGGGTCTGGATTCCACCGACACGATGCGGTACGTTCCTGTGTCCGGAAGGAGTTCCGTAGCTGACCCTCGTCTTCTCTCTCACCTTTCACGTGCAGTTGTGCATGGAGATCTGCGACGCCGACTCCTGTTGGTTCGTCCAGTACCGCCCCGCCAGGAACTTCTGGGAGGACGAGATCATGTCCATCATCGAGGTCAAGAGGGACCGGGAGTGGTTCGCGGAGAAACTCCCTATCGCCCGTGCCTTTTGGGACGATGTCCTGTACTATAGGTCCCACATGTCGGAACTCATGCGCCTGGTAGAAGGCAAGAAGCGCAAGAGGAGCCCCGCAGAGAAGACGGTCACGATCGGGGACGAAGGAGTGCCGCCGGAGCGGGCTCGCTGTTTGATAGACTTCGACGAGACCGACGCGTCGCCCGGGCTCGACGCGCCCGTACCGTCGTGCCTCATAGACTTTTGAAGCGCGTCGATCCAAGAATATCTGAGTATATGTGAGTCTCAATCATGAAAGACGCACTGGCCAGACTGGTCGCGCGGCCTCTCGACTTCGTGCCCTTCTCCGGTGATGATCTCAAGGAGAGGGTCACGTCCACCGTTCGATTCATCCTGGTGGTGTGTTTGGGTGCGATGATAGCGAACCATGATGCATTCTTGGGTGCCATGTTCGTGCTATTCGTCGGAGCGATAAAGATGTGCACGTCCGAGCAGTCTCGTTGGGAGGCCGTGGTGCCTGCCGTGAGACCGCACGTCTTCCGGGACGGCAGGGTGGTCGACACGGCGGGCTGTCGGCTGCCGACGGACGCGAATCCGTTCGGAAACTTCCTATTGACGGACTATGACGATCCAGACAGGCCGCCTGCGTGCCGATACGAGGACGTGAGCGAGCTGGTGGACGAGAAGTTCTACAAGGGTCTCTACCGGAACGCCGATGATCTTTACGAGACCGAGTCGAGTCAGCGCCAATTCTACCAGATGCCCGTGACGACGCTGTGCAACGACACGGTGGGTTTCGCCCGCGCGCTCTTCCAAGACGTGGGCAAGACGAGGCCGCACGGCATGCGCTGAGGGTTCGTCGGCCGTTTTTTCTCTCCGGATTGTTAGACCACACGCGCGCGATGGAAGTCAACCAGCGAGCCGGTTTCAAGCACGACCCCGTGTACTTGGACCGGTTGAACGCACAGTCTACTGCGCCACTCGATTACACGTTCGCGACGAGGTTCTCCACCGGCTGCGCCCTCCCGCGCTCCGCCTTCGATCACTGCACCGCCAGTTACCGCCCCGGCGGTGCCTTGGTCGATCGGGAGACGGCGCTGAGGTTCGGGGAGCCATTCGAGACGTACGACCCCATGATTCCGGTCGCGGACGTCGAGCTCTACGATCGGAGCCCTCTCATGATACGTTCCGGGATGGACGTCGGCGTCGAGAACGCTCTGAGATTGGCGCCCCCGTCCATAGCGGCGGGCGACGTGAGGCGCCGCGGCGAGCTGGGCGAGACCTTCGGGACGGTCGACCTCTTCCCCCCGGAGCAGCCCCGGGTCTGCATGCCCGTGATCCAGCCCCGATTCGGGGAATCCACGAGGGTGGCCGCCAAGAACCGGGAGTACGCGAGACGGATGGGGCTTCGCTCCGACTAGGTCCCCTTGGCCGCTTCGGCGGCCGTACGCAGCATCTGTCCCAAGACGTTCTCCTCGAGGACGTACTTGACCACGTACAATATCGCCATCGTGATCACGAGTGAGATCCAGATCTCGAAGAGCAACGGGAGGATGCCCCTCCCGGTCCCGACCCACACGTTCACCCCCGCGAGCGTCCGCGCTATCTCCGTCTGCCTCTGCTCCTCGCTCTCGAACTTCTCCTCCATCGAGATGTGCTTCAGGCGCCTCGTGATCCAGATGCCGTAAGCTAAGAGGCCCACGGTGGCGGCCACGCGCGCGAAGATCATGAACGTGCGGAAGTACCGGGCGTACTTCCCATTGACGAGGTCCAGGATGCGCTGGTCGATGATCTCGGACTCGCGGGCCAGATCCGCGATGAAGGCCGGGCTCTCCTTGAGAGCGGCAGACAACAAGCCCGGCGCCTTGTCGACCGCGTACCCGCGCATGGCCTGATACATCGGGTTAACGGCTTCCATCCGAGCTCGCGGTTGCTTTTACACCGTGTCGAGATTATTTTGTGTCGTACCTGCTACGAGAGGTGAACGATGTTGAAGGCGTCCGTTGATTATCAGCTGCGACAGTCTCAGTTCCCCGGACAGTACCGGATGAGTAGGCTGAGTTATCCGCTGGATGCGTGCCAGGTGGATCTGGGCGCTCCGGGCATGGTGTGCGAGACCGTCTTCCCTCCGACCGAGCCCGACCAGATAGACCGGGAGTCGGCCATGAGGGGGATCGTGGGTCTGTCCGGACAGGTGCTGAGGGACTCGGTGGCTGGGGGCACCCCTGAATTCCTCAAGACCCCTCCCCGAGAGCTGTTCCCTCGCATGAAGCGGCCGCCCCCCGTGGGCCAGGTTCGGTTCCGTGGGTCCCTCAGGGGTGAGACGACGAGCTTGGACGTCGAGAGGATGTCCGACGGCATGGGGCACGGTCTGCACGAGACCCTGTGCGCACAGAGAGACGGGGGGGATCCGACCAGGACTTCCATAGACACGAGGGCCGGAGTGAAGGATGCCACGACGGTGCTGTTCCTGAAGCGAACGGCCGGCCGACCCTTCTCTACATAATATAGCGACTCTCTGGTAAAAGACATGGTCCTTACTCCGCCGACGGTCTCGAGGCCTTGGTATGCGTCGTCGACATTCATCGTGGCGGCGGCTGTCGCCGTGGTGATTGCCCTGGTCGCGATCATGCTTTTCGCATTCTTCAGAGTCTCCTCTGGGTCCAGCAGCGCCGTCGCAGTAGCGAACGCCCCGAGGTCGGCTGCGGCGAAGTGTGCCGACTTTCGATGCTCTGATGTGCGTGATCTGATCCCGGGCGCTTTGGCGGGGTCCTTTCCGGACGCGAGCGACGACCCCACCGCTTTTCGAATCATCGACGTGATCCCCGTCGCCGACCCTAACCCGGCCCATCTGGATTCCGCGAGTTGCAAGGTCACCTATCAACACGGGAACGTTCAGAAGACCCGCCGCATGTCGTTCGCCCCGAGAGTCGGCGCGTGTGGCTTCGTACTAGACGGGATGAGCATGCCCGGCGGAGGAGACTTCTGCGACGACATAAAGTGCCTCACTCAGACGTCGTCGGGAAGGCCGGTCGACGATGATGGCGCCGCTGCTCGGAAGGAGTGGAACGTCCGGCGGTACGCGACCCCGGCGACCGTCTCTTCCCGCCAGTCGGTGATTTCGAACGCTACGTCGACGACACCTCCGAACGGCAATCCCACCATCGTTTCGACCGTCACACCGCCGGCGATGCCGACCGCCGTCATCTCGACCCCTCCTCCGCCCGCCGCCCCGGCCCCATCTTCCGTCGGCAATCTTTGCGAGCTGCGATTCATAGCCCCCAACTGGGGTACCGTGGGGACTGATGCCATAGAGACTCAAGTCCGACGCGGCAGATGGTTAGCTTCCGGTTCGCTGCCGGACGGAACGATCATCACCCTCACGCACATCAAGGAGTGGTCCGTCCCCGATGGCTTGGCGAACAAGGATCCGGTTCTGTCCATGCCGCTCAACTTCGGGGCTGAGGTCACGTACAGATTCATCGACCCGAACACGAGGGCGCCGGTGACGGGCTTCGGCATCGATGAATACGGTGAAAAAACGTTCCGTATATTGGCGACCAGGGATTCGGCCGACTGCGCCCAGCGCATCCTGATGTTCTCGCCGTACTAAGCACCCCCACGCTCGGATTTTTCCTCTGCATGATCGTAGACGGAGGATGGTGCGCGTTGTCTCTCTGTTGTCCGGAGCGCTCGGGCTCGGGTTCGTGGGGATCTCCATCGCTCTCTTCGTACAGTACGGCAGGTTGAAGAAGCTGGGGGGAACCGACGTCGCGCTGAAAGCCGCGACGCAGCAGGTGATGTACCTGGCGATCGCTTCGTTGCTCATGGGTCTCGTCCTTGCGATCCTGGGATTCGCGACCGTCTCCTCGCCCCGGGGATCCGGGAGCGGAGACGTAGAGGGGGGCAAGACGGAGGCGGACGACGCGAGGAACTACTCCATCGATGCGTTCCCCGACTTCGAGGACAGGATGCTGGCCCAGCAGCTGCATAATCTGGACGGCAGGTCCGCGCTCCTCGACTCGCAGAAGGACACCCTCCGCGCCAGGCTGAACGCGGCCAGGCCCAGACCGGCCGCCGCTCCCCTCGAACACGTCTGACGAGACGGCGAATTTTTTATACGCTCGTTGGTAGACATGGGTGAGCTGCTCGTCCTCGGTTCGTTGTCCGCGATCGCCTTCCTGAACCTCCCAAAGCGCGTGGACCCTCCGGCGCAGCCGGCATGCGAGGCTCCCGCGTCGCGCTCTGGGCCGGATCCGATGACGGTCACGGAGGTCACGAACGGGAGGATGAGCGACTATCCGGGCGTGTACAGGCGTCCGGGCTATCACGCCGAGAACGTGCGCGACTTCGAGCGGAGAGCGGACGCCATGTCCGCCGCGTGCATGCCCCCCCGAGACGGGTCCCGCGCCCCGACGGGCGGGGTGGTGAAGGGGTACGTGCCGGGGCTGAAGAGGGCTACGGACGCGATAGGGAGCAGGCGCATGATGGGCAGCCAGTTCGTGCCCTTCGTGAAGAAGGGCAACACCTACAACAGCTACATCTCGGACAGGACCCTCGAGACGTTCACGGGCGGCGACGCCCTGGCGGGAGCGGTCCTGGCGGGGGAGGCGGGATACGCCCCAGAGCAGAGCATGTTCGCGCCGACACCCGACAGGCAGCCGGCCAAGATGGTATTGCGGGACGTGAGTCGCGTGAACCTCCCGAACTACTACAACAATCAGAAGAGCGTCGATTCCGCTCGGGTGGGCCCCGGGGTGGGCATGCCGGCCGACCAGCTCGTCACCAACGAGGGCCTCCACCCCATGCTGCGCATCCTTCCGGACGCCGTGGACGAGAGCAAGCACAACCAGCTGATGGGGGTGGTGAAGAGCGGGACGAGCGGGGTGCGTACCCAGGCGGCCCGCTTCGCGACGTTGGACGTCAACAGAGCGCACACGCTCGCCCGACGGGAGCCCGTGCCTCAGAGCTTCGCCGGGCCCAAGCCGTTCGCGTGCAGGCCCGACGACATCTCGTCCGACGGGGTCGGGAAGAGGGGGCTCGGGATGGCGATATCGGAGTCGGGCGGGCGCTTAGGAGCGGCGTCCTCTCACGTTCCCGCGCACGAGCCGCGCTGCTCGGGGGAGCGGGACCCCAGGCGACGTGCGGTGGGGCCCGAGGACGTGTTCGCGTCCGGGGGTGGGCTCAACGCCGCGTCGGAGACGGCTCATGCGGCCGGGGCGTACGTGCATGGGACGGGGCCGCGCCGAGACCGGGACACGCGAGAGGTCTCGACCCCGCTCGCTTTCGGCCAGCCCGGCCAGCAGCTGTCGAGGGGTTACGTGCAGGGGAGCCAGGGCAAGCCGTTCGGGAACCGTGCTGCGGACTCCGTGCTCGGGCTGACGATGGACGGCGTAGGCAGACGCGGGCAGGTGGGCGGAGCGTCCAAGGTCACCTCGAACGGGTGCGCCGTGCGGACGCAGCGAGGGCTTCCCGCGGATCAGCGCACCGAGTACGGGAGAGCGCCGATCGGGGCCGGTACCCTGGGCCCATGGGACGCCGTGCCGGAGAACAACCGCAGCCTGGATGCGTCCCGCGCCGCGTACGACGTCCGGAACGGGAACAAGGCCGGAGAGGCCGGCCCCGTCTCGGACCCCCGCACGTTCCAGCTGGCGAACGAGCGAGACACCGTGTCCCACAGGGTGTCCGGTCAGAACAGGGGCTTCAGGAACGACTCTGGCCCCGTCTTCGTGGGCGAGACGACCTGCGGCCCCACGGGACCGGTCGGACGCCTGCCGGGCGCCCGCCGGCCACCGCAGCGCATGGGACTACGCGGCGGTCCCCTGTACGACCACGAGCCTCGCCCAGGACGGAGTCTACAACGACAGGGTAGACGAGCTGGATATGGCAGAACGCCAGCTCGCGTCCAACGAGCTGAGCATACCCTTCTACGACATGGTCCGACGGAGTAGGTAGACTTAAGGAACCGACGCCATTCCGTCAGGCCGCAACATCATCCTCCGTCGTCTCTCGTCCCAGGCCTCGCCGGGAGGCAGAGGACGGGGGATGTCAGTCGCGTTCACGGTCACGTACCCAGAAACTTTTTTAGTCGGGAAGGCAGACACCGCGTCATGGACCGGGCGGACGCCATGCGAGACGTCGTGGAGATCTCGCACTGCTTCCAGGACTGCTTCGTCTTCGGCGGGTACGTCCGGGACACGGTCATCAACGGCGAAGCCGCGAGGGACATCGACATGGTGTTCTCGTCCCTGACCGACCGAGCGATTTTCGAGCGTTTCCTGCACAACAAGTACGCCATCGAGGTGGCCGAGGCGCGGGAGGGATACGACTTCTTCGGTCAGAATTTCACGTTCCGCAAGCTGAGGGTGCGCTACGGGCGGAAGGGGCCCAGCTTCGACGTGGACATGTCGGTCAAGAGCAAGCTGGACCTGAGGTGCACGGATCACGACTTCAGCTGCAACAAGGTCTACTTCTCGCGGACCGGCATGGAGGTGTTCTCCTCGGACAAAGACGATTACGTGTGTAGTCCGTTCGCGAGCGCCGTCGAAATGATCAAGAAGAAGGTCTTCAAGCACACGACGCGGCGCAAGGGAATGGAGCTCACGCCCGGAAACATGTGCAAGTACTCCGCCCGGCTCATACAGAGGGCGGAAAAGATGGTGAAGCGAGGCTGGACCATGCAGAAGAGCCCGGGCATCTTCGAGGTGAACTCCCACGGGTACATTCGGAGATGCCAACGCTTCGCGAACGAGAGCAGCTGCGTCGTGTGCAGCGACGACTTCAAGGAGGGGGACGCGTGCATCGTGACCAACTGCAAGCACATATTCCACACGCAATGCATCGTGAAGTGGGTGGAGACGGGACGGTCGACGATCACCTGCCCCACCTGCCGATCGGCCACCCTGTTGTACGCACCGTCGACGGGCATCACCACGAAGGCACCCTCCGCCGCCCAGCGCGCCCAGCCGGGATACGACGACATGGACGAAGACGATTTCATAGACGACGACTTCATAGACGACGACGACGCCGAAGACGACGACGAGGATGAGGACAGCGACTTCACCGAGACGGAAGACGAGTTGGGGCTGGACACCGACGAGGAGGGGGAGCACGTGGACGGGATCGCTCTCGTGATCCCCCAGAACCAGACGATCCAGGCGACCGGGAACGGCTCCAACGGCACCACGATCGCACGGCAGCGCTCCTCGGGGGGTGCCCCTGGGGAACGCTTCTCGGTGACATTTTCCATATAAGAAAGCAGACACACCCGACGGCACCGAACTCGAACGCCATGGAGGCCCTCCGCGAGCTGGGCATCAGCGCCTCTCACGGGAGACTGCCGGGGCTTCAGGCTACGCACATCGAGCGGAAGCATCTTCGCATCCTGCGGGACGGCACGTGCACGTATCTAGTGTGCCCGAAGGACGACGGAATCCGCAAGCTCCTGATATGCAGAGCCGGCGAGGTCGTATTGCTGGACCGTGCGTCCAACTCGACGCCCCTCGCGACGAGCCACGGCGTCGAGCACGATGCCGTGTTGGACGGGGAGCTGGTGGGGTCCACCTTCCTCGTGTTCGACGCCCTCTACGGACTGCCGGGGCGGCTGGCGCACCTCCCACTGGCGGGCCGCCTCGAGGAGGCCAGACGCTGGGTGGACCTGCATGGTGGGGGCATACCCGACCTAGATATCCGCGTGAAGGACATGACGCGATGGTCGCAGGAGCTGGGAGTAGACATGGGGGCGGCTATGGACGGAGGCGGGGCGGACGGGGTGATCATGACGCCCGACGTCCCCATGGGCCTCAGAGCGGGTCCCCCCACGCTCAAGTGGAAGCGCAAAGGCGACATAACCGTAGACTTTCTCATGAACGGAGGGGCGGAACTCTGCGTGATCGAGAGGGGCACCCTGATCCCCGTGGCCGTGGCCAGGTTCCCGCCGAGCATCCTGGCGAGCAGACTCCGTTCGATGACGCGCAAACGAGACGTGGTCGTGGAATGCGAGATGGGACCCAACGGGCGCGACTGGGACTGTAGGAAGATCCGAACCGACAAGGACTCGCCCAACAGCATGCTCACGTATCGGAACTCTCTGCGGAACATCGCCGAAGACATCCGCTTCGAGGAGCTATTCGAGCCTATCGAGCTAGCGTCCGCCCAGTCCGCTGGGACTCGTTCTTCCGTATCAGGGGGATGAGGTGCGGACGCTCGGCGGCCAGACTCGCTAGCAGGCGCCCCCTCTCCCCTCGGGGCGGCGAAGGAGGCTGTGGGCCCGTGGGTTCCGGATCCGGCGCGATGTTCCGTTCCGATTCGCGATCGCCCTCGTCATCCCACTCGTCGTCGGCGACGAGGCCGTCCTTCGCTTTGACCGGCTCGACGCTCGCGAGAGGAATAGAGTCGTCCTTGATCGTGATCCGTTTGTCGTCTTCAGCCTCGTGCTCCTCGTTCCACTCATGCGATCCGCTCATGACCTTTGCTTCCGAATAGAGTACTGTCGATATATTTTGTATGGGGTGCCAAACGAGTCTCCCGTGGCACCCGTGAATGCATGGACCCACTCACGGAAGCGCATGGGATGAAATTGTCCTCGATTCGCGGCAGATCGAGTCGTCCGAATATGTATGCTTTTAGATCTATGACACCATATGGAAACCGCGGAAGCGGAATCACGCGGCGAGATCGCCAGGATCCGCCGCTGCATAGAAGCCCTGACGTCGAGGGTCAGGCTCTTGTCCATCGGACGGGTGAGGCAGTCCGCGAGCGGGAAGTCCAGCGTGTATGATACCATCCAGGCTCGCAACCCGACGTGGACCCGATCCAAGGCCAGACGGGCCCTGGCCAGGGTGGACAGAGAAGATATGGTCGGCATCTGCAACGAGACGGTAGCCGGAGGCACGAAGCCCACGCCCTGTGCGGAAGCGGCGCTCATGAAGAACATCCTAGATCGTATCGAGGCGCTCCTCGACGACCCCGACGCACGGACCGAGGAGGTCGAGACGCCTACCAGCGGGCCGCCATATGGCCATCGGCTCGTCTGCGATTGTCCGGCCTGCACGTGAGCGTCCAGTCGAATACACGACCGATAGCTCCGTTCGTGACCTTCTTGACTAGCCGGCGCACTGGATCGGTGGATCGCATGGCCGCCCTAGTATTCGCCATCGTAGATGCCATGTTCAGCGACACGGAAATCCAGTCGGACAGGCCCGGGGCCGACGAATCGACGACCCGATCCATGAAATATTGCATGAGGCGCTCGGCGATGAATCCGATCGATGCACGCGACGTCGGCAGCTTCTTCCGCATGACTATCGAGCACGCCTCCACGAAGTGTCTCCCGCACATCATGCACCCGTCATATGCATCGCATGCGTTATAGTCCACCTTCCATGGCGTCTCGGCGAGAAGGATGTGGAACAGATGCGCGTTCAAGAAACGGACCGTGTGCCCCCCTCCGTGCGAGGGAGCGGCGCACGCCCCCGAAGACGTCTCGCATATGATAGGACAGCCCATCGTCTCTGCAATCCCTACCGAAAATAGGACCTACATGTCTTTCCACTTCCTCTTCGGCACCGTGCGGGGCTCTATGGGGCGGAAGAAGGCCTCCAGCGGACGGTCGCCCGCCCTCTTCATCTTGTACTTCCTGATGTCGCCGAAGAGGATGTCCTCGGCCTTCCCGTGCGCGACGAACAGGTCCAAGATCGTCGCCAACGGTCTGACGAGACAGTTCGTCAGGTAATACTCGTAGTTCAGCGCCAACCCTCTCTCCTCCGCGTAAGCCGGGTCCTCCGCCATGTCCGTCGTCTTCGCCTTCGGGTTGCCGACGTCGAGGTACACGAACGGGACCCGGTCCCCGGCCCGAGGCTCGGAACCGGGATGGCGCTCCCTGATCTTCTCCGTCACCACCACGTGCGGCTGGACCGACCTGTACTCCTTCTTCAGCTGCTTGCTGAGCACGAGCCGGTCCGCGCGGATCCTTCCGGCCAGCAGGTTCTCCGCCGTCTCGCGGCATGCTGCCACCGCCGCGTGCACGTCCCTCTGGTGAAGGATCAGATCCAGGATCCTGCCCTGCAGCTCGCGCGCCAGCGGGATCCTGTCCCTGCGCACGAGGTCCAGGCCCTTCGTGTCCACCCCAGGCTCGCGTCCCTCCTCCTCGTACTTGAGGCCGCCGTAGCGCTTCTTGGACACCAGGATGAACGGCGAGTACACCTTCTCGTACTCCAGAGAGATTGGCGTCTTGAAGAGACGTGCCGTCGCCCCGGCCGCCATCCTGCGCCCCACCGCCATGGCCGCCTTCACCTTCTGCACGGCTTCGACCGCGTCGCCCGGCAGCAGGGCGGGCGGAACCCTCACCATCACGCTATCGGTGTTGTGAACCACCAACCGGCCGGCTCCGGCGGCGAAGTGGTGGTTCTCCGTGGTCAGGTCGTACACCCAGCCCTCGTACTCGACCTCCACGACGCGCTTCACCGCATTCGCATTCATGCGCTGCGCCCTCTCGGTCAGCGTCAGACGGAACACATCCGGCTCGTCCGCGCGCGTGTCGAAGCTCGTGCTATACCCCAGGCTCGACGCCAGCAGGGCGTAGGACGCGATGGAGACCTGGTTCTTTCGGTCGATGTGGACGACGTCCCCGTCGGCCTCAGACAGGCCGTGCCAGAACGCCCGCCGTACCTCGATGGACGCATTCAAGATGGCGGCAGGCACGATCTCGCCGCTGGACACGCCCATCGCGCGCGCCTCATCGGGGGTGAGGCTCGGCTCGGCATCTCCGAGAGCGGGGTACTGAGCGTGGAGCAACTCCCCCGGAGCCACGTCCCGCGCGAAGACGGCCCGGCCGTGGGCGTCGAGCAGGCTGTGGTCGTCCGTCGCGTCGACCATGCCGGCGTGCGTGAGTACGCGCAGGATGCGCTTCTCGGGCGCGAGGCGGTGGCGGATGACGCGTCGGACGGGCGTCCAACCCTCCTCCGTCCACACGTCCACTCCGGGAAGCTCGCAGCTCTCTTTGCCCGTGCGCCCCTCGTCCAGGCAAGCCAGCCACTTCCCTCCGCCCCAGCGGTCGGCGAGCCGCTCGAAGCTCTCGACGTAGACGAGCCCAGCGACGCGTACGGTCGTGGGCGTCGCCCCGGTGACACTGTCGCCGTACACCACCTCCGCGCCGGGGACCTCCGTCTCCACGTAGCTCTTCGTCGCGGCGATCATGTCGCGACCGATCATCGTCACGGTGGACGCGATGGCCTTGGCCGGCAGAAGACCTTTAGCGGATCCAGTGGCTCCATAAGTGCTGTTGGCGGTACTGCAAAACAGGCGAGAAACCTTATAGCTTTATTCATCCCGAGAATCCCGGAGATGTCGTAGGCATACGAAAGCACGGGCTTTGAAAGAGAGGACACACTCGAACCATGGAGGATCCCATGTCCTACGAGATTTATCGGCTGATCTCTCCAGTGAATCGTTCCTATGTCGGTCAGGCCAAGGTCCATGTCAAAAGGCAAAAGTATAAAGGTGCAGAACGCAGATGGCGGGAACACCAGTGGCTGGCATTAAGGGGAAAAGAAGGAACCCTGTACGACGCCATACGCGAACACGGTCCCGTTAACTTCAAGCTCGAGGTGCTCCTGCGTTGCCACCAGCGGGAAGCGGACATGTACGAGACGACCATGATCGAGGCCTACGACTCCCTGGTCACAGGTAACGGCTACAACCAAGCCGAAGGTGGCCAGGGCTTCACCCCAGAGACGTTCCGTCTGAAGGCACTGCCCAAATCCCCGTGGAAGACCAAAGGGGAGCAGAAGCGCGTGGAAGACGGCGATCTGCCCAAGAACATCCACTTCCACAAGACCGTGTGGGGCGAAGGCTATCACGCGACCGGCAGGAAGGACGGGAAAGCCTATAGCAGGTACTACATGAGCATCCACGAGACCATTGAGTCGAAGCTCGAGAGGGCGAAGGCGTGGCTAGAGTATTTCGAGCGCGAAGGAGTGCCGCCCGAAGAGGAGCCCGCCAAGCCTCCTACCATTCCGGCAAAAAGGCAGCGCGGGGAGGATGCGGAGCTTCCAAGGGGCATATCCAGCGTTCATAACAACAGAAAGAAAGGTATAGAGGAAGGCTATACTGTAAATTTCTACCATAAAGCTCAACGCTACACGAGGCAGTTCGTCTCAGCGAGGCTTACGATGGAGGATAAGCTGGATCTAGCGAAGGAGTGGCTCGAGAAGCGTAGCACAGAGGTGCGATCAAAAGACTCGTGAAATGATATTTTTTCGACTACAAGGTTACGTTTTTTCTTCGCTTACGATCACCGCATGCCATGGCGTTGTGCACGAGCAAGACGGTCACGGGTCACAGGTGCAGGCGGCAGGCACGGAGCGGCAGCACTCGGTGCGCCGCGCATCTGAAACTCTGGCAACGCAAGTCGCAGACGCACAAGGATCCGCACAGCGCTCTCCACAACGCCATCGATGCGAGCATCACCGGCCTGCACGCGTTGCGCAGACACGCCAAGGGAGAGATGAAGAGGCGGCTCGACGCCACATTCAGAGACATCCTGTCGTACTACCTGGCCATGGGCCCGTATCCCGAGGAGCTAGGCCTTTGAGCGGATCGGGATCTCACATCTTCATCGCCAGCTGCATCGAGTTCCACCTCCTCCTCTGGAACGGATCCGTGGCCTCCGCCATCTTTTTCTTCGCCAGCTTCCTCAGCAAGCCCAGCTCCTCGAGGAGCGCCGGGATGACGCCCTTCCTGTTCTGGACGAACCTCGTCCTCGTCACGTCGCCGTTCTCGTCCGTCCGCTCGAAGCTCGCGTACTCGTAGCCCGGCAGGTCATCGAACCTCGCGTCGGCCACCCACGTCGTCAGGCACAGGTTGTGCGCCCGCATGATGCTCGGGTAGAGGGACGCGAAGTCGCACACTACCACCGGGTCCATGTACACCCCCGCCCTCGCGTCCAGGACCGTGGCGCCCTGGTACGTCTCCTCCGGGGGAGCCTCGTCCCCGTCGAACGTCCTGATCAGGTACTCCCCGCGGATGCGGCGCAGGATGCACGAGAAGATCTTGATCTGCTGGCCGCGCTTCAGCAGGTAGTCGACCGGCACGTACGTGGCGCGCGCCATCTCCACGTGGTCGATCAGGATGTTGAGCTTGTCGGCCAGCTTGATGGGCAGCATGGTGTCCTGGACGCAGTACTTGGCTATCTCGCGGATGTCCTCCGGCGTCCCCTCCTCGAAGAGGTCGAACATGCGATTGTACTTCATGTCGTCCTTGTGCTCGCCCAGGAAGTGCGCGGACACGTTCTCGAGGCTGTAGCTCTCCAGCTTGTGGGCGCGCTTGACGGCCTGCATGACGTCCATGTTGAGTATGCCGGGCGTGCTCACGAGGAAGAACTGGTTGAAGCCGAACGCCGACGACTCCATCACCTTCTCCTGGTACTCGCTGAGGACCCCGCGGAGCCGCCCCACCGCGAAGGGCACGCCCAGCCTCTGGGCCAGCTCGAAGAGGTAGCGCCAGTCGAACTGGTCCGTGTTGTAGCCATAGATCACGTCCGGCTGCTCCCTGGCCAGCAACCTCAGCCACGCCGCGATCACCTCCCGCTCGTCCTCGTAGCTCTCCACCACGGCGCCCTCCAGCGGCAGCGACTGCTTCAGAGTCACGGCGTGCTTCAGGTACACGCTCCCCCGCCTCTTGAAGGACGTCCCGATGGTGATGCACTTGGAGGAAGGCTTGGAGCCCATGGGGAAGTCCCGGTTCTCGTCCCAGGCCTCGATGTCGTAGGAGCACTCCACCAGGTCCGGCTCTTCGTCGAGGTCGTCGGCGACCAACAGCGCCGAGGGGGCGAACTCGTACTCCAGGTCGCAAGTGCTCATCCTGTCCGGCTCCGCCACCGGTGAGACGCCGCGCGCAGTCAGGTCTAGGGTGTGCCAGCCGACGGAGCGCAGGGAGTACTCGTGCAGGAATTCCATCATGGCGCTCACGTTGCCCTGGTACAGGTCGTACCGCTTCTTCTCCTTGTCCACCAGCCAGACGTTGAGCTGCTTCTTCCGCACCGCGTACCCACACTGCCGGGCGGCCTTCTCGGAGGTGGTACGGATGCGGAAGAAGTCGAAGACGCGGTCCCCGTGGAATCCGTTGAACTTCTTCCTCCTGACCTTCTCGACGGACACGAGTGCGCCGTACGCCCTCCGGTAGACGGACAGGTAGATGCGCTCCGCGACCTCGTGCGCGTAGGGGAGCATGTCGTCCGGGGGCAGCAGGTAGATGCTCGGCTCGAACCGGGTCCGGATGCAGATGCTCTCTCCCGCGGAGGTCCTGCCGAAGACGAAGACGACGCACTGCTTGGCGGTCCGCTCGCACAGCCCTTCCTCGTCATCATCGTCGTCGCTCTCCTCACCGCCCCGCTTCCCGTACGACTTGACGGTGTCTATGTACGAGCGGAACTCGGCGTGGTTCTTGTCAGCCGTCGTCTGATCCAGCGGAAGATCCCGCGTCTCGGCACTCAGCACGAAGATGTTCAGACGGGAAGCCATGATGGATGTAATGGCACTTTCGGACGGGGCGGGGGTGCCTTATATAGCGGACCCTACGGTGTATGGTCCGTCTCAGTACAGGTCTTCGTAGAGGCTCACCTCGAAGGTCTTGCCCTCGCCTAGGGCCGGCACCTGCACGGTGTCCCCGTCGTAGAGGGTCTCGCAGCCGATGCGGTCCGTCATGCAGTTCCTTCCCTTCTGGAACACCGGCACGACGATGGGATTGAACCCGTCCGTCCGCGAGCTGTAGAAGAAGCGGTCCCGATTCATGCAGCTCTTGTCGGCGAAGAGAGGCAGCACGGAATTCTCGGAGCCGCCCTCCTTGGCGGCGGTGAGCATTCCCACCTGACGTTCCCGGCGGGACGGCCGTACGTACGAGGCCGCATCCCGAACGGTGTCGCGCCACGGGTTTCGGGGCATCGGGTCGCAGCAGCTCGCTTCCCAGGAAGCGGCGTCATTCTGTACCGGCTCGGACACCGTTTGGAGGATCAGCACTCCCGCGGATGCTCGGCAGTACGCGCCCAGAGCGAAGAAGCAGCCCCCGATGACACAGAACAGGAGGAGCCGGGCCAGGTGCATCGTCTCTCTGTTCGTATCCCGTGAGAAATTTCGCGTCACCTCCCTATCCTGATGTTGTACAGTAGATCTGCAGGGAAACTCAGGAACGGATACCCGACGTCTCGGACCTTACTCAAGAGAGATACGACGGACTGATCTTCTCGGTGCGCCACGAATCCGGGCAGCTCGTCTCCGAAGACGCTCGGTTCGTCGTTCATCAATCGTGTGTCTGCACACATGTCGTACCATTCCCCGACGAACCTCACGGACTCGGGGGTCTTGCGCAGCAACACGAAGCCCGCCCAACACTGCGTCTGATACCCATGTACGCTGGGGTCCGCACCCAGGATATGGAACGCATCGTATTTCGACCAGTTCGTTTCCGAGAAGCTCGGTTCGGATGGCTTGTTCTCGAACAAGACTACGTCCCGGTCCTTCAGCCATTCGTCTGCGTTCCGCCTCATGTCGCGCTTGAACACGTAGAGCGAATCGCAGTACGTCAGTATTTCTCCTTCTGCCAACTCGTTCAGACGTTTGAGTATACAGTAGCTCTTCCAGCACCAAGCCCCGAATCCACGCGTGAGGGCGAGCACTTCGCGATGGGAGGCCTCGAATTCGGCATCGAAGTGGGACTGGTCGTAGACGGTGGCCGTCCCGAAACCTCCGACGTCGGTCGCGGAGCGCGCGAGTCGGCGAGCGAAGTCGTTGTAGACCCCGTGAGTGCCGAACGTGACGAGATGCATGATGGTCCTAGCCGAGAAAGATCATCGGCGACCGCGCGTTCCGGCGCCATTTCTTTCTAGCGAGTACGGCAGCAATCACCGATGGCGTCCCAGACGAGTGGCTTGAAGGACATCGGCTCCCTCCGCTTCTTGGACGAGGACGGGGTCGCCCTCTCCGACAAGCAGAACGTCCACAAGATCGACCCGAGGTCCTTGGATCTGCAGATGCTGTCCCTAGCGAGGGAGGAGTACATACAGATCCTGAACGGCATCCTGGGCGAGGGCGTGACGAACGGCCTCATCGCGCAGTACGACACGGCCATCGCCAACGCGCCCCCGAAGGCGAAGGTGCGGACGTACCAGCGGGTCCTGAAGGACGTCGTGCTGTGGAACGCGCACGTGATAGCGGCGGAGTCGCAGCGCATCCTGGGGGAGTCCAAGACGATGCTGCAGCAGATCCTGGCGGCGATATACGTGTCCAACGTGAAGATCATGGCGTCTATCCGAGTTTCGGGCGGGGTCTCCTACGTCTCCATCGTCATTCCCTCCTGCGACTCCTTCGTGCACCGCGTGTACATCGAGGCCGCGCGCATCATCTACCACAACCCCCTCATCATGCACGTCGAGACCAAGCGCGCGACGGACGTCTTCCAACGCTCCGACCTGCTGACGCGTATCGTGCACACCGCCATCAAGAAGGCACTGCGGGCGATGTTGCCGATCAAGGAGCTCCTGGAGGAGTACCTCAGCCTGGACAACTACAAGGACGGGATGCGCCTGGACGAGGCCCCCGCCGTCCTGGCTCCCCCGCCCGCTCCGCTCCCCGCCCCGCCTCCGCCCGCTCCTCCGCCCGCTCCTCCGCTCCCGGTCGCACCGGAACCGCACGCCGCTCCACGCACCACGTTCGCCCCGCTGCCGCCCCTGCTTCCCAACGACCCGTGCCACGGAAGCCATCGTCGCGCCCCCCACGGAGGTCTCGAGCGATGTCCGGGAGCAGGAGTCCGAGGCGAAGCGCCTGCCTTTCAAGATGCGGCCCGAGGACAAGGTGGTGCCCGAGGTCCTGGCGGGACGGTTGGCGGACGGGGACAAGGAGATCAAGATCGGGCGCGAGAGGCCTCCGCCCTCGGAGATGGACGACGTCGTGGATTCGGAGTACTTTGATGACGCCGGGGGCGAGGACGGCGGGTGGCCCACGGCGGACGACCTGGTCGACGCGGACGAAGACATGTGACCCATGCGTTCTGCACGACCGCGCGGAGCGGAATTTATTTCGTACGCGTCGTAATATAGGGCACCCTCGCGTACCAGGATGGCCTTCCATTGGATCAACCTCCTCGTCCCCGCCATCGCCGCGGCCCTGGCCGTAGGCGCGTGCTACCTGACCGTCAACTACACCGACTTCGGGGCCCGCCAGGCGGACAGGTACGACGACATGCGCAAGGTGTATGCGCTGGTGGGCGTCATCGCGGTCGTGACGGCCTACTTCTTCGCCCCTACCGGCACCACGAGCAAGGTGACGGGTGCCGCCGCGTACGTGAATCCGTTCCTGGAGGACGACAAGGGGCATGATACCTTCGGCGCCGGCGCGACGACGGACTTCGGGCGAGGCGCCCAGGCGCAGGCGCGGGCTCAGGCGATGGCGGACGGGGCGGGCGGAGAGGACGCGGGCGACGGCTCGTACCAGGAGCCCGTCCTGGACGAACCCTTCGAGGACTGAACGCGCCCCGCGTACGACCGGCCCCATAATTAATTTATTCTACTCGGCAAAACGCTGACATCGACATGTCGAAGCAACAGACCCGACCCGACCCGGCCGCCTCCGATTCCGAGAGGGAGGACGTGTCCGAAGCATCCGAGGAGGGGCCCATGCTCGACTCCTACCTGGCGACGGACTCTGGAGAGACCATCGCGGATTCGCTGGCGTGCGTCGCGGAGGCCATGAGCTCGTTCGCAGCGACCTTCGAAAAGGCGGCCGAGAGGAGCAACAAGACCAACAAGATCCTGTGCAAGCTACTCGAGTCCATCGACGACACCCTGAAGCGTAACGCCGCCCCCTGGTCGACGGCCCCTCAGGGGGACGCCGAGAACGATTCCACGAACGGTCAGACCTGAGCGCATCACCACACCCGGGCCTCGTCGAGGTTCCGGGTGTAGCGACGTGTCCCTATTTTAAGCGTGCCACCGTCGCCCTCACCGCCCGCAGCGACGGGAGGGCGAATATATCGTTCGGGTCTTTGCACATGTCGGGCAGCTCCATCTCCCTCGGCGGCACCCGCTTCGGAGAGGCCGCGCGCTCTCCGCGGGGCTTCCGGGCCCTCTTCTTCTTCTTCCTACAGGCCTCCTTCTCGGCCCTCCTGACGGCGTCCGTCCAGTCGATCAGCAATTCGTGCCCCGCTTCGCGCCGCACTTCGAAGCCCTTCGCCGTCAGCTTGTCTCGGACGTAGCCGCGGGCATCCTCGATGTCGTAGGCAGGTAGCCCGATCCTGACGGGCGGCACCGAGTACCGAACGTGCATCTGCCCCTGCGCGGCCGCCCTCCTGATGAGGTCGGTGCAGTTCGTGAGCAGCTCACGGAACACCCTCTTGGTCCGCTCGCTCTTCTCCTTCGCTATCTCCGCCACGTCGTGCAGGATCGTCGAGCAGCCGCCCCTCGGCATACCGTCCTAAGTCTACCCGCCCGTTTTTATTTCGCCCGCGCCCCGCTTGCGCTTTCTGACGCCGACCTGTTCGGCGGGGTCCTCGCTCGCCTCCCCTTCGTCGGCGTTCGCATCCGCCTCCTCGACGATGGTGGCCATCCCGCCCTGGCCCTCCGGCGCCCGTTGCCCGCCCGTCAGGATGTCCGCCAGCTTGAAGAAAGCCACGTCGCCGTCCACCCCCGCCGGGTCACGCGGTGCGACCATGGCGCTGATCACGGCCTGCTCCGCGCTCAGGTCCCGCAGGCGCTGGTCGATGTTGGCGTGGGAGAGATACATGGCGGCGAGCACCACCGTGGAGACCACGAAGATCAGGATGATATGCACGTCCATCGCGGATGCACCCGTTCGTGCATGTGCCATAGAGAATATGTGCCGGCGAACGCGGCGTTTTTTTTCATGGCCTCTTGTACGACAAGATGAGCGGTCTGTTAGGCTACGTGTTCGGGAGTCCCGACGCCGCCAAGAAGAAGAACGACGAGGCCGCGGAGAGCTTCCGGAAGGAGATCGGCGCCGCGGGCCGGGACTCCGAAGGGACCTTCGTACATTTTCTCACCGACGGATGTCTGAAGCTGAAGTGGCGCATGCGGCGTCTCGTCGACTCGGACTCCAACGAGGTGGCAGGACTGATACTGGCGGTGAAGCCGCTCAGGTTCTACCCACCGAAGACGCCCGCACAGACGAACCTCATCAGGCTGTCGTACATCCGATTCGCGTCCGTCGCCAGGGCTCTGTGCGAGGCGCAGGACTGGCAGCTCGAGTTCGAACTGGTCGACACCATACTGCACGAGATTCTGAGGCCGACCACCGAGTTCGACGGAAAGGAAGGGAGTGGCGCGTGGAAGTTCCGTAAGGGTCGCTTGCCGTTCGAGCGCACCGACACAGACCTCCAGACCAACATGGCGAAGGCCCAGGTGAACTACGACAAGCAGAGGATCGGTGAGCTCGGGTGCGAAGAGGGGTCGAAGGAGGGTTCCAAGCCCGACTCCTCGAAGGACGGTAAGAACTCGGAGGGAAAATCCGTGACGGTGGCGAGGAAGCCGTTCTATATGTGCAGGTCTGGCGGCTGCGACGGCCGGTCGTCGCCGTACTGCTCGTGCGACGAGTACGGATGCTGCGACGACGACGACGATCTGGTCTCGCGGTTCGACCCGTGGTACGCCCGATCGCGCAGGCGGAGGAGGCCCTACTGGTCATCCGACGACCCGGGGAGGATAGTGGTCCTGGGTCGGGCCGGCACGAGCGCCGCCGCCGATGACCTGAGGCGACGCTTCCCCGACAAGGAAGTGCACGTGAGGAAGTGGGGCGCGTCCGCCAACTCCTTCCTGAGGGAGAACCCGCTGACGTCCAGGAACCGGGTCGAGGTGTACGGAGCGGGCCGAGCCTCCCGTGCTTCTCTCGAGCGCCTCGAGCGAGGGTCCAGGCGAGGAGCCGATCTCAGCGTCCACTATTAACGGGACGCGGGCTTCAGCTCGCAGGTGCAGTCGTAAGCGTACGGCCCCGCGGCGACCATAGGCTCCTCCTGGCTCTCGGGCTTCACGAGAGGCGCGTCCGGTGGGGCCGCTGCGGGTACGACCGCCTTCTCCCGGGCTGGAGACGATACGGGGGCCGGGTCCGGTGGGGTCGATCCGTAATTGTCTCTGCACGCGTAGGCCGCGCCCGTCGTCCATCCCTCAGGTATGCAGTCGGTCAGGGTGACGCGGTCCCCGGTCGCCGGGTCTGAGATCTCCACGCTGATGTTTCCCCGCAGCTGTTCGTTCACGACGAAGTTCGCGCCCCAATCCCTCTTGATGTCCTTCCAAGCGCCGCCGGCATCCCTGACGCGCATGGCATCGTACGCTCCCGACCTCGCCAGGTTCCTCACCGAGATCTCCATCCAGTAGGGATTGCCCACGACGCCGACCACCGCGGGCCCCTCTCGTGGGCAGTCCACCCGCCTGTACTCGAGCGGGGTCGTCCCGACGGCGACGTCCTTCACGATCTGGGCCATGGCGTAACCGGAGAGGTCGAAGTGGATCCGGTCGGGCGCGCACCACGGCAGGTTCCCTTCGGTCGGGCAGAAGTCGGTCATGGTCACCACGACGGACCGTCCGTTGCAGGCGTCGTGGTTCGCGCACCGCACCTCGTAGCAGCTCCCGCACCCGGCGCCCCCTCCGTAGAGTAGGGGGCTTCCGGCGAAGAAGAGCGGTCCGTACGGCGGGGCGTCTCCGAGCGGCCTCGACAGGTCCCCGTACCCGCAGTTGCCCGCGTACCCTCCGCTGACGTCCGTGGTGCCCGTGTAGAACGTGCAGTGTGCGTCGCTCTTCCACTCCGCGCCGTCCGCGCCGGCCGCTCGCGCACGGATCGAGAGGCACGCGAGCAGCAACAACGCCGGGAGAAGCCTTCCCCGATTCATCACCGTAGGGTAAGGACCGAATTAAATAATCGCGGGGATCGCCGCAGCGCCTAGCGATAAAAATCTGCGGCCCCTGTCACGGGGCACCATGAGCTGGAACGCCCGATTCGTGAGCACGGACAACATCGTGGGCAGCAGCCGCTGGAAGCTCGCGTACGAGGCCTTCGATCGCGCGAGGGGCATGCGCGTGGCGTATTGCGTCATCAACCTCGCGGGAGCGGAGCAGGAGATGGACCGGATCATCAGGGCCATCGAGGTGATCCGCAGGGTGGATCACCAGTACATCGTCAAGATATTCGACTGGCAGGCCGACAGGCAGCAGGGCGAGATCCACCTCGTGACGGAGCTGTTCGCGGCAGGTAACATCCGCAGCTACCTGTCCGGGCGGGATGCGGTGGAGCCGCGGGTGTTCAGGAAGTGGGGGCGGGACCTGCTGATGGCCATCGCCTACCTGCACAGCCTGGACGTGTCTTCTCTGGCCCTGACCGTCAAGGCGAAGAACGTGCTCGTGCACGCCGAGTTGGGTGCGGTGAAGCTCGACATCCTCAGCGTGTCCTCCCTGGTGTCCGAGAGCTCGAGCAGGATGCCCATCGAGGAGGCGAAGCTCGCCGCGCCGGAGCTGCTCATGGGTCACAAGGGTCAGAGCATGGACGTCTACGGCTGGGCCATGATCCTGCTGGAAGGCGTGACCGGCTGCCGGCCGTACGGAGAGTGCACGAATTACTCGCAGCTCTTCGAAAAGCTCGCGAGGTACGAGCCCCCGGACGTCCTCGAACGGGCGGAACCGCGCTCGCTCCGGGAGGTCCTGCGCATGGTGTTCGTGCCCCCCGTCGAACGACCGACCGCGTACGCCCTCATGGAGGAGCGGGCCTTCACGATCGACCCCGAGATGCACGGCCTGCACTTCCTGGTGCTGGACGACGACGCGGTCAACCGAAAGGTCTGCTGCAGGATCCTCTCGAACGAGGGGCTGGAGTCCACGGACGCGGAGGACTGCGCGCGGGCCGTCCAGCTGCTCGGCACCCGCCCCTTCGACGTCCTCCTCACGGACATAGTCATGCCCGTGAACGGTTTCGAGACCACGCGGTTGATCCGCCAGCTGGGGTTCGTGGACATCTACATCATCGGCGTCACGGCGCACGCAACCGACGAGCTCAAGAGCCGTTACAGAGAAGCGGGAATGGACGCGTACGTCATCAAGCCTTTCACGATCGTCCAGGTGAGGGAGGCCCTGCGGACGGCGTTCCTCGGGCGGTCGGAAGACCTCAGGCGCGGACTGGGCCGTTCGTTATCCACGGAAGACCGCTCCGTCAGCGGGTCCATGGAGCTCGTCACGGTGGCGGAGTGAGGCGCTCACCGGAAGAGGGTCGTCGCGAAGCGCTGTGCGCCGGCGAAGCCGTTGCAGTCCCACATCCCGAGCCGCGTCCCCACCGCACCATTCCCCCCCGGCGCTTCCAGGCAGAAGCCGGGTCTGATCCCGCTCCGCACCTCTCCCTTCAGCTCGTCGTAGCTCCACTTCTGGCCGGGCATCTCGTTGCACCCCCATAGCTGGACCTTCGCCCCGTTCTCCTTGCTCACCCCCACCACGTCCAGACAGTACGACCTGTCCCCCTGTGGCTTTATCTGCCCGGTCGTGGGGTCGAACGCCCAGAGCTGAGCCGGCGCGTAGGCGTCGCACTGCTGGAGCTCCACAGGGACCCCGTCGGACGTCCTCCCGCCCTGCGGCACCGCGCACATCCCCCCGAGGCTGAGCGTGCCGGCGACGGCGTTCTCCACCATGAAGCCGGACCCCGCCTCCCCCATGCCGTCGACCGAGGTCGGTGCGCACGTGACGGGGTCCCTGGCGAAGACGAAGCGGCGCTCGTCCGGCGGAAACGGGATCGCGATGTCCTTCGAACGCCCCAGGACGTCGACGTGCACCGTCTTCATGGTGCCCGGTATGGTGAAGGCATAGTTGCACGCATTGTGATCCGCGGCGCTCGCGACCCGGGTGATCTGGGCGCCCGGCTGCGCGCCGGGGGAGGCCGAGTAATGAGCGAGCGCGAGCTTGGACGCCGCGTCGCAGTCTATCGCGGCGCCACATGATGCATTCGGAGCGACGTAAGTCGAGCCCGCACTCGCTGGTTTGGGAGGGGCGGGGGTCGCCGCCGGTGCCACGACCGGCGGGACCGCGGCGGGGGGCGCGTCGAGGCCGAACGAGCGTCCGACGAAGGCCGTGTATGCGGGGATGACATCGAGAGCGTATAAGGACACCGCGCAGAGCACGGCCACGAGTACGATGAGCACGAACAGCATGTCCGTCTTCCTTCAGATACGTCGAGCAAATTTTCAATTGGTCTCCGTGGGGATGAACTGCCACTGCAGGTCCGCGCATATCTTCTTCCACACCTCGTCGTGGACCCTCATCTTCTGTCGGCTCTTGAGCAGCTTGAGGTACGGCAGTATGTGGTCCTGCCCCAACAGCTCGAAAAACTTGTACAGGGTGTATGCGTACGAGAGGAAGTTGGAGCGGTCCGGGGGCGCGTGCCTCTTGAACGGCTCCTGCGCCGCCGCGAACATGATCACGATCTTCTCCTCCACCTCCGGCGGCACCCTGGGGGGCTCCACCCCCAGGATGCGGCAGATGGACACCGAATGCTCGTAGTACTGCGAGAGATCCAGCTTTTTGAGGAAGCTGCGGACGCGGTCGGGCGTGATCTCGTGCGTGCTCGTGATGCGGCACTTCTTGAACTCCGCCCTGACCTTGGCGATCACGTCGTCGGGGATGACCGTGGACTCCTTGCCGAGGATCCGCGCGAGCCACTCCAGCAGGTGGACCGCCCGCTTGTACGAGAACGAAGGGACGATGTTCCGGTTCACCTCCTGCTCGTACGTCAGGCCGCTCCTCCCGCACTCCAGGTCGTCCTGAGACGTCCCGCACTCCGGGCACACGATGCTGCCCTCGTCGGGAACGATCAGGCAGGGCACCTGGCACGCCTCGCAGACGACTCCCTGCCCGATTCGCTCCCTCTTCCGGGAGATCTCCCGGAGCGTCCTGACGGCCTCGTTGTGCTCCCTGGTGTGGGGCGGCAGCACCTCCGCCATGTATCGCAGGTTGATCGTCCCGATGCCCTCCCCGTCCGCCTCCGAAGAGCCCTCCAGGAAGCTCAGGATCCCCCCCTGGCGCCTCTTCGCGATGCCCGATGCGCCCGCCTTGGCGTGCTTCGCGGTCCGCATCCGCGCCCGTTCCTCCTCGTACTCCACCAGCATGGGCGCCACCCGGAGCAGGTAGTCGGCCTCTTCCTCGGAGACCCGTCCGTCCCGCCTACCCGCTTCGAATGCATCGATGCGCTCCCTGTGCATCTTCTCCAGTGTGGAGGTCTGCGACGCGGAGGCTCTCTGAAACGCCATCTCCCGGATCCTGACCGCGCTCGGGTGCGGCGACTTTCTTATGTCTCGTCAAAAAAAAACGGTATGCTCGTGGTCAGCATGGACGTCGGCATCCGCCACCTGGCCTACTGTTCCATGGAGGTCCCGGACGAGGGCCCTCCGACGGCGCTGGACATCGGGATCATCGATCTGGCCTCCTCCGCGGGCACGGGCCACAGCCGCAACATGATCGACGCGTCCACGGGAGGGCGTCTCGTCCGAGAGCTCGACATCCACGCGGCCGCGTTCGTCGAAGCCGACGTGATACTCATCGAGAAGCAACCACCGATAGCGAAGCTGATGCGCGTCATCCAGGGCATGCTCGAGGTGTACTTCATCTGCAACGGCAAGACGACGATCGTCTACGACGGGAGGCGAAAGCTGCCTCGCTCCAAGACCCAGGGGCTGAGCGGCGCGGAGAAGTACAGGCAGCGGAAGAAGGCGGCGGTCCAGCTCTGCGACGCGTTCCTCCGGTCGCGGCCCGACGCGGCCTCCGACGGGGTCCTGGAGGCCTTCGAGAGGTCGCCGAAGAAGGACGACCTCGCCGACGCGGTGATCCAGGCCCTGAGCTTCGCATACGGCTGCCCGAAAAAAAATCTATGATTGTGTGTACGACACACGACCATGCCCGCCCGCACCGCCATCAAACGGACCACGGGAGCCCGCAGACCGGCCGCTCGGAAGCCGGCCAGGAAGGCCGCGCGCAAGCCCTCCACGACGATCGTGCTCAGGCGCGCCCGTGCACCCGCGAGAGCGGCCTCCCTCTCCCTGATGTCTCCCTACGACGACGAGTACAGCTGCGTGGACAGCATCAGGGGGTACGCCCCCATGACGTTCGAGGAGCTGGAGAAGAAGCTGCTCGCCGACTACGCGTGCCGGATGAAGAGCCTCTGCCTTCGGAAGAAGAACTTCGTGAACTCCCTCATCTGCAAGTACGGCGAGAAGCCGGGCGCCGAGGACGAGCCCGCTTCCATCAACAGGAGCGAGGCCGAATACGTCCAGGATCTCGACCTGCAGATGGACCAGCTCAGCTTCGACATCCAGAAGAAGCTCGCGAAGGAGAAGTTCAAGCACGGCTGGAAGACCGACGAGGTCGTCGTCCGCCAGAAGGTCCTGGGGCCGGACGTCCGAGCGATCTTGGAGTTGGAGTCCAAGTACGGTCCCAGAGCCGGGCAAGCCGCCGGAACCAACAGCGGCCGCCTGGCCGTCCTGAAGGGCGCGGCGGCCATGAACGAGGCGAACCCGCTGGACAGGGCCGCCGCCGTCTTCGGCGTGGAGGAACCGGAAGTCAACAACGGCAACCGCAACAAGAAGGCGGCTTTCGGAGACTACAACTACGGTCCCGGCAGCTACGAGAGCTTCCTGGACTACTACTGAGCCACGTAGTCGACGGCGTCCGCGAAGACGGGCAGATGCGACCCGTAGGGCGGCGATAGCAGTCCCGACACCTCCTCCTCCCTCCTCCTCCCTCTGAATCGACAGGCCAACAACAGGGCCACAGCACAGAGGAACGAGATGGGAACGAGGTTCTCCAACGAGCACACGGTCGGGATCCCGTCCAGCGACCAGCGCGTCGGTCCGCCCGCGCGACCCCGCCCGTCCACGCCCGCCTCGCCCGTCCGCCTGGCGAGCGGGGGCGCGTCGAAAGGGTCCGCCCCGATCCCCGACGCTCGGATCATCCCCCGAGCGATGGGGACGTCGGTACCCGCACTCCCGGCCACCTCGAAGGGCAGCCCTTTCGCCGCCAGCGCCGTCGTCGCTCTCAGAGCGCCGCTCATGTCTCCCGTGTAGAGGGGCATCCTTTTTAACACGAGCGCGTCGGCCGCGTCGAAATATCTCCGTGCAGGATCATCCGATGTCGGGGGGCGACGCTTACCAGCAGCTCGTCAAGGAGCAGCTCGGCGTGGACCTGTCCAGGCCAGCCGGGCCCCCACCCGGGGCTCAGCCCATACAATCCATGGACCCCCGCGATAGCTTAGGGGACCGCGCGTTCGAGGAACGGCCTGCCGCGCAGGCGAGCGAGCCACGCGGTGGGGGCACGCGCCTGAGCGCGCTCCTCGAGGAGGACGTCCGCCAGCCCGAACGCCCCGTGCGGCCCGTGCCGCGCACGGTAGAGGACGCGGAGCCCCTGGGCCGACCCGTCTTCCCGGAGGAGATCCAGCCGGGGCCGGTGTGGCGCGAGACGGAGCCGCCGCCGAAGCCGTCGGAGGCGGAGGGTGCGTGTCGGCGGTTGGGCCTGACGGTCGCCGTCATCTCCGCGCTCCTCTTCTCGCCCGCATTGCAGAGCAAGCTGGCGGACTACCTCCCGTCGGCGTTCGTCTTCCGCGAGGGCTGGATGGAGGTGCTCTCGAGGTCCGTCATCCTCGGGCTGGCCGTCTACGTCTTCCGCCGCTTCTTCGCGTCCGCGCCGTGCCTCCGGCGAGCGCCTTACGTGATCGAGCGCGTGGGCTGGGGGCCCGAATAAAAATGTGCCGTCCGATGATAGGTCCGGAAGAGATGGGTTCCGTCGTCACGTTGAAGAAGTTCAGGATGTCGCAGATCCCGGACAACGCCTTCATCGTCTGCTGCGGCCGCAGGCGGAGCGGCAAGACGGTTCTCGTCACGGACATACTCCACAGCAAGCGGGACGTGTTCCCCTGTGGGATCGTCCTGTCGGGCACGGAGGAATCCAATTCCTACTACTCGAAGCTCCTCCCGGACTCCTTCATCTACAGCGACTTCGACGAGGAGGCCCTCTGGAAGGTCATCGAGAGGCAGCAGAAGATCAGGGAGCACCAGAACGGCAAGTGCTTCGTGGTCCTCGACGACTGCGCGTACGACAGGAAGTCCATGAACTCGAAGGTCCTCAAGTACCTCGCCAACAACTCCCGCCACCTCAACATCATGGTCATCCTCACCATCCAGTACTGCATGTCCATCCCCCCCGACATCCGCAACAACATCGACTTCATGTTCGCGTGCGCCGACAACAACAACACGAACCAGAGGAAGCTCTACGAGCACTACTTCGGCAACTTCAACACCCTCAACGAGTTCAAGGAGGTCTTCCGCGAGGCGACCGCCAACTACGAGGTCCTGGTCCTGGACAACGTCGCCAAGACGGGGCTCAACAGCGACACCGTCTTCTGGTACAAGGCCAACCTGCACCACCCCTTCCGCATGCTGCACCCGTCCTTCTGGGAGTACCACAAGCGGCACTACGACCGGAGCGCCTCGAGGGGCGCCGGAGCCGGCAAGACGCGCCTCCGCAAGACCGAGTGACTCAGCGCTTCCCGGTGACCCGCGGCCGCTTGGGGACCCTCCTGCTCCTCATCGCCATCGCCGCCGCCCTGCCCAAGTCGAGCGAGCCGTCGTCTCCGATCGCAGCGGGGATCTGCGAGATCATGCCCGGCGCCGCCTCGGAGCTCATCAGGGTGGACACCACGCCCCTCTCCGACCCCTCCCGCCCCCCGAACATGCCGTCGAGCTTCTCGGAGACGTCCTCGACGCCCAACGCACCCGCCACCCCCGACGTCTCGAGCAGCTGCCCCAGGGACCGGGCCACCGCCTGGAGCTTGGACGCATCCACGCCCTTCGCCATCCCCCTCATCTCCTCCTCGAAGTCCCGGGGATCGATCGCCCTGACGGAGGCCACGGCGGACTCGACCGATGAGACGTCGACGGCGCCCGCCAGCTTGGCCAGCGCGGACTGCAGGTGCCGCGACTGGACGTTCGAGAAGGCGGACCGCAGGGAGGCCACCGGCTTGACGCAGCGCTCGTCCTTCAGCTTCGCCACCACGTACTCGGCGACCTCCGCCGACTCCAGGCGCCCACCGGCGCCCCCCGCGGCCATGACCTCCTTGAAGCGGGGCAGGAGCTTCTTGAGTGCCTCCGAGAGCCCCTGCCCCTGCCTCTCCCCCTCGTCGCCGCCGCTCTCCGCGATCGCCCCCAGGTCCAGGTCCACTCCGTCCAGCATCTCCTCCAGCTCCTCCGGCCGCAGGTCGTCGTCCTCCATGGCCTCGATCAGGTCCCTCAGGAGCTCGACCACCCTCTCCATCTTCCCGAGGAACGCCGACGGGACCATCACGCGCTTGCCCAGCACCTCGGAGAAGACCGCGGACCAGGCCCGAGCGCCGTTCGCGAGAGCGGGGTCGGTCCCCTCGGCGAGCCCGGCGGCCGCCGCCAGCGTCAGCAGGTGCCTGCGGCTGGCCTCCCTCGATCCGGCGGACATGCCCCCCCAGAGCTTCGCCGCGATCGCTCCGATAGGGCACCCCACGACCCGCTCCTGCGTCAAGAGCGCGTCCACGTCCCCGTTGCGCAGCGCGATGAGGGCTTCCTGGTCGCCCTCGAAGAAGGACGCGAAGGACGCCGCCGGCACGTCGGGCGAATTGGCCATCCTTCGCTTCGCGTTGTTCCTCAGCCTCTGTAGTGGTCGGTAGTCCGGGAACGCCCTGTTGAGCTGGTTCAAGAAGCCCCTGAGGTCGGTGTTGAAGTCGGCCATCGCGCCCCGCCTCTTGTCCTCACCCCCCATTTTTTTCCGAGCGGGGAACGCGCTCACACTCTATTCACGAACTGGGGGAGCCCCAGGGACCTCCCGCGTTTCTTGAAACGCAAGGTGAAGCTGTTGTCCAGCCCCTGGAAATCCACCAGGGACCCATCCTTCCTCCGCCACGAGAACTCCATCTGGTCCAGCTTGGCGAGAGGCGGCCTGAACTCGGTGCTCACCTGCGTGGCGGTCGTCGCGGAGTAGTATATCACGTCGCCCGGCTGACCGAACAGCGAGAGGCGCACGAATGCGTTCCCGACCGACGGGCTGCTCGCGCTGCTCAACGACCGCGTGTACGTGGTCTCGTGGAACTTGGTGTCCAGCTCGGGGCTCGTGAGATACACGTACATATCCCCGAAGAGATCCGCGTAGTTCGTCGACGCGATCGCGTCCTTGTACTCCGGGTCCGACGGATCCACCCCCTCGTTCGCATAGCCCACGTTCCAATCCGTGTCCGCCGCGTCGAACCCCAAGGGCCTATGGCACGAGCCCACGCGCGCGAACAGCAGCTTGAAGCGGGACACCCCGGCGGACGGCTCCGCGATCGAGAACACGAACTTGGAGCGCAGCGAACTGTACGTCACGGCGTAGGCTCCGGCCCCGGTGGCCCCCGACGTGAGGTTCATCAGCCGCGCCACCGCCTCCGCGAGGTCGGGCCCGTCGTAGCTCCCCGTGGGCAGCACGAAGTACCCCACCCTATCCTCGCCTCCCACGGTCTCGGCGAATGCGAAGCCGTTGTTCCTGGACGTCACGGCGTACTGGACGTTCGGGAACTCCGCGCTCAGGAGGTCGCACGAGACGACGTTCGCGAGAGGCGTCCGCAGGTAGACCTTGAAGTTCGCAGAAGACGGGTAGATGACGGGATCCCGCAGCGAGCTGTCCACGCATATGACCGTCTCCTGGAGGTCGAGCGCGTTGTTGCGCCCGAAGTGATCCAGCTGATCTTTCACGTAGTAGCCGTCCCTCTGCCTGGACGGGTGCAGGGAGTCCGCCGCCTCCCCCCCGTCGAACCTATGGAAAGCCTTCAGATCCATTCCCCTCAGATCATGAGAGCCGCGATTTTAGTGAGCACCCGACGTCGAGACGCGCTATGCGTGTCGATACCAGGCGCATGACCGCAATATCGAGGCATCCATCCGCACGTTTTTAATTCTCGACTTACGGTAGCTCCGGCGACATGGCGCGCAGGGATACGACCGTGCGCTACGGATTCCTCCTCCCAGTCTCCGGGGACGAGTATAGCTTCCGAGAGGCCCCTTGGAACGAGAACGTGACCGGCGGCAATTGCTATAGTTACGCCATCGGGCATTACAAGGCCAGCGCTCGGACCAAGGCGATGCCCGGCGACATCGCCATGCTCTTCGACGACATGCACGAACCGTACGGGCTGCTCCAGCCGCTGGACCTCTCTTCGTGCACGGACCTCTCGAAGCGCATCGTGGCGGACGGCATCGCCATGCGACGGATCCTCAACGGCAACGAAAACGGCGGTCTCTTCAATCAGAACGACACGGTGGTGAAGCCCGGCAGAGAGGAGAACCCGGCCCCGGCGGGCCACTACAAGATCATGACGGTCGTGGACCCCAACGACTTCCACCTCTTCCGTCAGGACATCATGGATGTCTACAATATATACACATGTGCGCCTACACGTACCACGACAACACCACTTTCAGAGTCCCTCCTAACCCGTACGAGGTGCTCAAGATAGACGCCTTCACCAGCAGTCAGTACATCTCGGACGCCTACGACTCGAACCGCCACGCGAACGAGGCCGACCACACGGCCTTCCGGCGGCTGTGCCCCGACTTCGGCCCCGCGTACTCCAACGCGGAAGCGGACCTCAACCGCGCCATCACCAACGTGCTCATACACGTGAAGCGCATCCCGGAATACATCATCCGGAAGGGCAACTTCATACTAGACCCCTACTGGCTCTTGGATTGCAGCGCCGGCCAGCTCGCCCACTCCGACTCGAAACTCCTGCGCCTCCAGACCTACTTCGCCTCCCGCGGGAAGCGCCTCCACGCCGCCACGGTGGCGGATGCCATCCGGGACGCCAAGATCCTGGAGTCTGAGCCTAGGAAGACCCCCAAGAAGCACGAACTCATCGGGCTGTGGAGCCAGAAGCTCGGCTTCGCCACGCCGGCCATCAACACGGACGCCGACCGGAAGCTGATCTTCAATCCCCGCTACGCGGCCAGAGAGTTCGGGAGCTCTGGCCTGGCCTACAGGACCATCTGCAGCACGTTCTACGTCGAGCGGAACCACGGCACGTCCTCGTTGCCGGAGGTGAGGGTCGGCGTCCGCTCGTGGACCTAGTTGAACCTCATGACGATCCTGACGTCGCGCCGCATCACCATGCCCTCCCGCACGGGCCTCTTGGCATCGTTCCTCCCACCCCGACGGTCGCCCCTCTCCCGGCTCCTCCTCATCGCCTTGCTCGTCTTCTTGTGCCTGCGCGCCATGTGGTCCTCGATCTCCTCCTTGTTGTTCCGGGCGAAATCGAGGACCCCCGCCGTCATCGCGAAGCGAAGGAAGTTCAGCTGACACACCGTGGTCAGGACTCGGACCGTCCTGGCGTCCCTCCCGTACCCGTGCCGGGCCGCCTCCTCCGGCACGACGGCCCCTCCCGTCGGCGGCTCCTTGCCCTGGAGGTGCTTCTTCTTCCTCACGTCGAGTATCGGGAACAGGATCTTGTCCCTGCGGTTGAACGGATCGAAGTACCTCTTCGAGTATGCCTTCAGCTGGTTCCTGTACTCCAAAGCCAGGTGGAAGGGATTGCCGCCGACCGGATACACGACGTTCTTGCTCTTGGAATAGTTCGTGACGAGCCAGTCTATGGTCCGCAGCGATGGGTACTTCTTCGAGAAGAGCACGTCCAGCAGGACCTTGCAGTGCACGTGCTCATCGTAGAAGACCCGCAGCTTCTCGAGCAGCAGGCGCTTGTTCTGCACCCCGGTAGCCATCCCCCCGCCGGACGGTATACCCGCCTCCGCCGACATCGTCCCTTTCTTAAGCCTCACGCGGTCAACCCGACGCCCGATGCCCCTCCAGGAAACGAGCCGCGGCAGCTGGGTTGGAGACGAGGCTGGCGACGGGATCGCACGTCCAGGATTTGAATATCAGGTAGTTGAACACGTACCCCCACCCGCCGAGCATCGAGAAGAAGGAGAAGACCACCTTGCTCACGGCCCCGAACCCATGGTTCGAGTTGCACGACCAGGACAGGTAGGCCCCGTAGATTCCACCGAGAAGCCAGAACGCGATGCCCGCTATCAACCACCCCTTCGACGAGGCCGTCGTCTTCTGGGGAGTCGCCGTGGGCTGAAGGGGTTCCGTAGTGGGATCGGTCGCGAAGGTACCGAAACTCGCCGTGGTATCCATCCGCTCGGCTCGCGTTACACGTACATAGAGGAAATATTCGCACGGTTCGAGGCTCGGACTACGTGCCCCGCAGCGCGGCGTTGGCGAGGCCATCCGCCGCGGCGTTCTGCGCCCTCGGCACCCACCCCAACGTACACGACGGTATGCCCGCCATCATACGACGCGCTTCCGCGTGCAGGGGCACCAGGTTGGGCGCCCTGACCTTCCAGCGACCGTTCACCTGATTGACGACCAGCAGCGAGTCTCCATACACCCTGACGTCGCTCACCCCGTTCGCCGCGCACCAGCCGAGGACCATCAGCAGCCCGCCGTACTCGGCCGCGTTGTTGGTCCCCATGGCGCCCAGGAAACGGGAGCCCTCGAAGAGCGTGCGCCCATCCGGACCCGTCACCAGGCCTCCCGCGCCGGACGGCCCGGGGTTCCCCTTCGATGCGCCGTCGAAGAAGCCGAGTGCACGCCGCCCGCCATCTCTCGTACCGCGTCGGAAAAAAGGCCCTCTCGGGCCGACGCAGCGCTAAATAATCGGCACACATGAGAGGGTGAGTCGGCATGGACAATCTGTTCGACCTGCTGCAGCTCATCGAAGATACGAGGATCGCGCACAGGGCCCTCGACGATCGGTTCGACGACGGCATGTCGCGGACCACGAAGGACGTGGAGTCCCTGACGAGCGCGTGGTGCGTGTTGATACAGAGCTGCCAGACGGTGGTCAGATCCGTCGACCGGCGTCTCGACGACGTGGAGGAGGTCGTGGTCGCCCTGTTGGACCCACCCGCCGGAGACGTCGGGACGGACCCGGCGTTGCCGAACGGCGAGGACTTCGAGGACGATCTACGAGGCCTGTTGGACGCGCAGTCCGCGAACACGCTGCTGCGGCACAGGATAGAGTCGTGCAACCAGGGGCTGATCAGGCGCCTCTCCCGGCTGCAAGCATGCGCGGCGCTCGGTTGGAACTCCCTCGCGAGGCTGTGTCCCTGGGCCCGCCGGTCGACCTACGATCGAGCGGTGCTGGACATCACGGACCTCATGGTGCGCCTGTCGGCGTCGTACGGGCTCCAGCTGCGCCAGAACGCACGCCTGCGGGAGGGGCTGTGTGCCTTGAGCGAGACTCTCGGGGGCGTCCTGACGGCCTTGGAGCTCGCCGCGGTCGGCGAGGAAGACCCGACGACCGTGATCAAGCGCCGCCACACCATGGCCGCCCTGGTCGAGTGCAGGGCCCACGTAGCCCAGATCCTGGAGATCCTCGGGGAGTCCTTCAACAAGCTCATCTCGCCCGTCTGAACGCGCCCGCCGAAATTTCAGAGACTAACAACACAGACAGCCCCGGCAATGGCCGCACGAGACGTCAGGCGCACGCCGGCCGACGTGCTGTTCGCTTCCACGAATGCGCCCTTCGAGATCCCAGCGCCCGACGCGCGCAGGGCGCCCCCGTTCGTCCCCGCCAGGGAGCCCACGCTCGAGGAGCAACACGTGTTCGACGTCCTGCGGACCGAGCCGATCGAGATCCACTTTGCCTTCTTCTGCAGGGACAACATCGAGCTGCTGCAGCGGCTGCTGTACGCGAGGGTGTTCCAGAAATGCGGGTATCGGATCGACCGCCAGTACGACGAGCACCTCGTGGCCGCCATGATGCGGGTGTTCGAGGAGAACTGCCGGTACTCCCCCTTCGACGTCGCCGAGCAGGTGTCGGAGTTGAACGAGATCCTCCTCGCTCAACTCGTCCCGATGGTGGTCACGAACATCGGCTCGCAGGTCCGTTACCTACGAGACATGGCGCGGCTCCCGGTGCCCCTCGAGCGGGGGCTGGCCACCAGCACGGTCGGCACGAACCAGTCTCTTCCGCGCCAACCGGGCGTCTGAACGCCCGCGAATCCTCCCGATTTTACTCTGGTCGGACTGTAGACCCGGGTATGGAGTCGAACGCCAGCTTCTTTCTGACGTGGCGCGATCCGGATGACAGGTTCCTGTGTAGAGGCGAACGCATCGGATCGGGCGCGACCAAGTGCGTGTACAGGGCGTTCGACCGTCGCGAGGGGCGAGAGGTCGCATGGTGTAGGGCCGCTCTGTCCGGGATGGAGCAGGGGAAGCACGGCAGCATCGTCAGGGAGGTCGCCCTGATGCGAACCTTGGATCACCCACGCATAGTGCGGCTCGTGGCGAGCTGGACCGACGTACGCTCGGAAGAGATCGTGTTCGTGACGGACCTGTACGGCGGCTCCGTCGATGCCTACCTTCGCAAGCACGGGAAGCAATGCTTGTCGGTGGTGAGGAAGTGGGCGCGGCAGCTCTGCGAGGGTCTGGTGTACCTCCACGAGGAGTTGCCGTCCCCCGTCGCGCACCGGGACCTCAAGGCGGCCAACGTGTTCGTCAACAACTACACCGGCGATATCGCCCTGGGGGACCTCGGCTTCGCGACCGTCACGAGCAAGTACAGATCCAACGCGTCCATACTGGGGACCGCGGAGTTCATGGCGCCGGAGGTGCTGCGGGGCGCTTACGGGCACAAGGCCGACATATACGCCCTGGGTATGACGATCCTCCAGATAGCGACCCTGAAGAGGCCGTTCGGAAAGTTCAAGAACATCAGCGAGCTGTACTTCGAGGTGCTGAACGGGGCGCGGCCGGAGGAGCTGGAGCTCGTCAAGAACCGCAACCTCAGAGCCCTGATAGAGGCCTGCATCTGCAGGGAAGAGGTCCGCCCCTCCGCGAGCGAGCTCCTCCGGCTGCCATTCTTCCTAGATCCGGACGGAGACTTCGAGACGATCGAAGACCTGACGACGACCGGCGGGTCGGCCAACTTCGGGCGCTTCAAGGGCGCTATCGAACGCTTCTGTCTCCTGAAAGAGGCGTTTCGGGAAGATTCTTGAACGCGCTCTCGCTGGAGCGGCTCCCGACGTTGACCCCGTCCGTCGAGGAGCCCTGGCTCACGCTGTCCTCGTGGATCGAGACCAGGGCGTTCACCGCGCTGATCGTGTCCCCGATCCTGCCGAGGATGACGTCCTCGCTGCACGGTTTGAGAAAGTGGCCGTCGATCCCGGCGTCCAGGTAGCGCCTCTCCCAATCATCGGTACCGTACGCCACGGAGACCAGCACGGGGAGTCGCTGGATGCCGGTCCGCCGCTCCGTGGTACGCAGGCTCCGCACCAGCTCGAAGGAGCCGTCGCTCATGTCGATCAGGGCGCAGTCGTAGGTGCGGTGGAGCGAGCCCGACTCCGCCATCGCCACGATCTCGGCGACGTCCCTGGCGATGTCGACCGCATGACCCCTGAGCGCCAGGTTCTTGCAGAAGCTCTTCAGGAATATCGATTCTCCTCCACCAGGAGCAGCGTGAACTTGCGACTCTTCCCGATCGGATCCCTGGAAACGCTGTAGCGCTGGCTCGGCGCGTGTGGGTCCTCGATCGTCCTCTTGAGGTGGACCACGAGACGGAAGGCGCCGAGCGCGGCGCGCGACAGGCGTCCGCCCAAGCAATCGACCAGCTCACCTTCGAGCACGAGACGGGGATCCGCCTCGCGCCCGGTGTCCACCGGCTCCATGTCCACCCGCCCCTTCCGCATGAGCCACATGTCGAAGCTGCACGCGATGAACCTCTTCGAGCGCGGCATCTGTGCGAGGATGGGGTCGTCCTCCTTCAGGACGCGGACCGTGACGGCCACCCGTTCGCCTCGTTCCGCCTCGTCGATCAGGATCTCGTGCAGGGTGAGCAGGAGCTGCCTGAGCCGGGACACGTCCCCCGCGACCGAGCCCTGGAGGCTGGCGTCCACCTCCTGATCGAAGGTGAGACGCTTCTCGAATATGGAGCGGCCGAGCAATCTGATGATGAGGTCGAGCAGCTTCTTGGGCTGGAAGGCCACGTTCTCCATGCACCAGCGACCCGATTCTATGGTCGCCACCTGGAGCAGGTCGTTGATGGTGGTCAGGATCTCCCCCGCCGTCTGGCACACGGTCGTCATCTGGATCCGCGTATCCGCGGACGAGTCCGGTCTCTTGGCCACCGCAGAGCATATCCGCTCCACCGCATGGAGCGGGACTCGTATCTGGTCTGCCAACTTCTGAACGAACCCCTCGCGCGCTCTGACCACCGTGTCGTTGTGCTTGTCCGCGAGCACGAGAGCCACACGTGCATTCTCGAGCTGCTTCGCGTAAGCCTCGCATCGCTCGCACGGCCGGTCGGCTTCGTCTACGGAAGGCGTCGGCCTCGACAGGAACGTCGCGCTCACCCACTCTCGCACGGTCGCCACGCTCGGCATGGATCTACTAGTGTGGGGTGCCGATATTCGGCGAGTGCCGGATCCCGCGGGGCCGAGCGCGACGAGCATACACCGTATGCTTCCGGCGGAACTCATAAGCTTCGCTCGAGTTCGAATCAAACCCATTCGATCAGAAACCGAGAGGGGCGCAAACATGGCACCCAGCACGAGGTCCCAGCGGAGCAGGGGTCGGACCTCGTTCCCGTGGATGGAGCTAGACTTCGACATGCGGAGCGTCGTCATCTCGAAGGTCGCCCCGGATGATCTCTTCAGCCTCATCGTCGCCATCACGTTCCCGGGAACGCTCCCGCCGGCAGGAAGCCCCTTCGCGGACTCATTCCGCGACGAGGCGCACGCCCACAGGTTCCTGACCTCCGGGGCCTGCGAGGGATCCGACATCGTCGCCTCCGCCGGGTACTTCGACTTCGAGGCTCGGTGCGCCGCCCTGTGGGAGCGATCGCCGGAGACGCTGACCGCATCCTTCCACCGAGAATCCACGGCCGGCTACGCGAGGAAGCCCAGCAGGGACGTGATGCGGCTGGCGGAGCTCGGGTCGTTCAAGCGGCGGTGCGCGTTGCTGCCCTCCCACATCCGCGAGCGGGATGCGTACGAGACCCTCTACGCCTCCTCCGGACCGCGAGCACCGATCGATCTGACGCAAGACTGGCGACGGGGCTTTCTCAGCGTCTGCCGGGACGTCGAGATCAGGTTCACCTTCTACCTGACCCGGCAGCAGCTGGCCTACGCAGAGTACCAGAACGGGATGATCTGCAGCGCCATCGGCGAACCGTCTCGCGAAGGTTCCGCGACCGTCTCCTTCTCGTTCTCGGGAGATTGCTGCCGCTTCTGCCGCGACGCACGGTGGGCGATGTCGCGACGGTCTCCGACGGCCCCATCCACCCACGCGTCCTTCAGGTCCGAGCACGCGCACGTCTTCGACGCATCGAGAGGCGCCACGTGCCGCGTCAGGGACGATGAACTGAGGGTGGTGCGGGTGACGGAGAGGGGGCTGGTGTGCGGCGAGAGCGGTTGGGGCGCGTTCGAGAAGGCGGCGTGCGGGTACTTCGAGCCCAGAACGGACGTCGTGGAGGGCACCCACGTCGACGCTCCACCGGCACCCCACCCCGCCCTGCATCCCTTCCGAACCTGGAAGACCGTGTCTCACGACCTGGAAGCGGTGATGGAGGTCTTCGTCGCCGGGAGCGAGAGGCCAGTGATCCGTCGAACCAGCGCGGAACCATACGGCCTGGCGTGTCGCGAAGGGTCCGAGGGGCCCGACGAGTACAAGGTGTACGACTGGGACGGCATCCTGCGGCTGATGCTGAAGGTGGACTCGGGGGATCACGAAGACGCGTGGGAATACAACGGCGTCTCCTTCTCGCTCGGCTTCCGGGCCCCCGGTCGCCGGCGTCCGGCGAAGTCGGCGAGGCCGTCCGTCGCGGAGACGATCGAACAAGAGGAAGCCTGGTTCTTGAGGAGCGGCACGACGGCACCCACGCTCGAGTTCCTGAAACGGCTGCTTGCGTATGCCTAGTTTTAAAATACTCGGAGATGGTAGGTCGCGTGTCATGGTGCAGGTCCATAGGGTGGTCGTAGACAACAGGAATCGCGATCTCGCTCAGGACTCCGACCCGAGTAAACACGTGGACGGCAATGACTCGTCCCCCTTCGATTATCAGATCAAACTCAGCTCGTTGTCCAGCATACTCAAAGACGTCACCTCCATGACCGTGCGTTGTCTGTGCATGATGAGACCCATGCATGAGGACTGGATCGCCGTCCGCATATCGCCCTTCGATGACGCCATCCTGTCCTCCGACAATGCATCGTCCGGTGCGACCATCGTCCTCGCATACGAAAACTGGCAGCGTTCGGCCCGAACCGTATCTCTCGTAGCCGATCACATCTTTGGTGCGGTGTGCGAAGCGCAGCCTCCGATCGGGCGTCTCGACAGACTGGACGTGCGCTTCACGAAGTTCGGAGGAGCTACGCTTTCTCATGCGGACTTCATCGATGATGACGGTGTGCTAGTAGACGGGTGGGACCGACACAGCCTGTTCTTGGAGTTCACGACGAATGACGGTAATACGTGTCGGGTCCATGGGCGCACGTGACTTCTTCTTTCGGCGCGCAGCTCATCGCCATATCGTTCTGGCATTTTTCCCTCCGTCCGACGTCAGGGATTCTTCCGAAAAAATGCGTCTCGTAGGGGCTACTCGGAGGATCTTTCCTTACCGAATTTCTTAGTCGGACACGCCACAAGACACAAGACAGTAAGACGCATTTTTTGGGAAAGTCCCTGAGATTCTCGAGATCGTGGCGGATCTAGATCGTTCATCCGATTCTCAGGGACTTTCCAAAATAATGCATCTTACTGTCTTACTGTCTTAACTGAGAGAATCACTAGGAAAAATGGACTCCAGGATCCTCAGCAAGACGCATTCTTAAATGCGTCTTATTAACGAATCCACTAGAGGTACCGGCACCGCTAGTGCCCCACCAAGACACATTCCCTCCGAACTGCCACGTCAGCATCTCGAAGCTTCCCCATGGTAACTTTAAGGGACAAACTCCTAGCGAACACCTAGTCAGAAACCCCACAAGACACGATAAATAATGCGTCTTGTAGGGCCTACTTCAAGGATCTCACCCTAGCGAAATCCCTAGTCGAAAACGCCACAAGACACAAGACAGTAAGACGCATTTTTTGGGAAAGTTCCTGAGATTCCGAAGGATCGTGGCGGATCTAGATCGTCCATCCGAATCCAGGGACTTTCCAAAATAATGCGTCTTACTGTCTTACTGTCTTAACTGAGAGATGCACTAGGGAATTCAGACCTAAGGATCCTCCGTAAGACACATTTTAAAATGCGTCTTATTAACGAATCCACTAGGGAACTCAAGCCCGCGACTGCCCCACCGAGACACATCCTCCCCGACCTGCCACGTCAGCATCCCGAAGCTCCCAGGGTCACTGAAGGTCCGAGCGTGGAATCGTACGGCCTCCGCCTCAACCTCTAGTGCATCCCGTGCGGCGGTGGACGTGGCAGGTCGACGCCCCCCTGGTGCTGGGAGGGATCTTGCAACGACCCCCGGATCGAGTGATGCATGTACAGGAACCGCCTACCTTCGTGGGCTTCGATCCGGAGGAGCGTTCTCGGCGGCCGGCGTGCGGCGCTCGGCGGGGTGCGCCGTAGTATCGTGGAAAATTTCCGTAGGCTCTCTCGAACCGTCTCACCAGGTCGTCATCGTCGTCATCAAACCAGAAAGACGAAGTGCGGCCGCGGGCTCCCCGGGGTCGCCGATGCGCGCCGGCGTAGCTGCCCCGAGGATACGAGGTACGTCCGCTGTCTCGGCTCCGGTACGGGCGAGCCGCGTCGTGATGCCCGTATCTCCTCTTGAATTCCCGAACGAGGCTGTCGTCGTCGTCCTCTCGGGCCATCGAGGGCTTCCGATGGGGCCGCGCCTGCGCTTGCTCGGGCCTCTTCTCCGCCTCCGCCGCCTCCTTGCCGACCTGCTCGTAGCAGCCTCTTACCCGCTTGAACACATCCTCGTTGCCCGGCGCCTTGTCGGGATGGTTCGCGAGGGCCCATCTCCTGTACCTGGTCCGGATGGCCGGCTGATCGAAATCACGCAGATCCTCTTGCGACTCGATGATGCCGGCTCTCTCGAGGACGCTCGCGCAGGTCATGTTCGTAAGACTGACCGTGAAAAAAGTAGGGGACGGGGCCGGGTGGCGGGCGTGTGATGGATCGCGGTCCCGCAGAAGGATCCGGGCGAGCGCGCGAAGTCCTGGTAGCGGTAGACGCCCGACTCGATGGCCAGATCGAGGAGCTTCCGGAAGTTGGCCTTGAACTCGTCGTTGTGATGGTTCGTGGAGCTCGCGATGTGGGCGAGCTCGTGCACCAGCACGAACGTCATCGTGTTGTAGTCCTTCGACTCCATCTCGTCGTCCGGCACGCACAGGTGCAGCTCGGACCCCTTGTTCCGGGTGTAGGCGGCCACGCCCACCGACGCGGGGATCGGCCTGACGTAGGTCTTATGGGCGTCCCACCTACGTATGAGACGTCTGACGTCGGGGTCGTTCTTGACGCTGGGGTCGGGGTGCGATCTGAGCCACCGTATGAAGAGTCGCATCCGCTGGTTTCCCTCGGCTATGAGAGCCGCTTTCTTGACGTCCTCGACGGTCGTCCGCTCGGGGGCCGGTGCCCCGCGCCTGCTCAACAGGAACATGGCCGTGATGAATAGCAGCAAGTATATAAGACGCACCACCCGGAACAACATCCTTACCGTATCCCGCCCTTTTTTTGAGTGGCGCCGCCGGCCGCTCCGACTCTCGCGTCTCGTCCGAATATTTATGTTGCTCTCCTGATAACCGCGACGATGAGAGACTTCATCGGCGTCAACTACGGCAGGCTGTCTACCAGACCACTGCAGCACGCGGACGCCATCGAGAAGATGAAGTCCATCGGGGCGCAGGCGATCAAGCTGTTCGACTCGGATCGGGGCACTCTCGACGCCCTCGTGAACTCCGGCCTCAGGGTCGCGGTCGCCATCCCCAACGGCGAGCTGGCCGCCTTCGCGCACTCGCGACAGGCGTGCGAGGAGTACGCAGCCATGCTCCGGTCGTACCTGGATCGGAACGTGCTGATCGATATGGTGGTCGTGGGCAACGAAGCAACTGCTGCGTGGTTCGAGGGCCGCTTCGCATGCCTCCTAATGCCGGTCCTCCTAGGCCTCCGATCCGCGTTGGAGGGGGCGGGGCTGGCGCACAGGATCCAGCTGACGACGCCGTTCGACATGTCCATCCTGGAGGTATCGTACCCGCCATCCCAGGGCCGCCTCAGGCCGGACTGCGAGGGAGTCGTCAAGGACGTCCTGTACTTCCTGAGGCAGAGCGGCGGCAGCTTCATGATCAACGTGTATCCGCCCATCACCCTGCACGAGAACCCGTCCATCGAGAAAGCGTTCGCGACCGGGGAGAGGGGGGCGGGCGGCTACGAGGACGCCGGCAGGCGGTACGACAACCTGTTTGACGCGCAGATAGACGCGGTGTACGCGGCGATCGAGCGGGTGGGCTACGCGACGGACGACATCGTCGTCGGCGAGGTGGGGTGGGCCACCGAGGCCGGCCACTGCTTCCACCACCAGAACGCGGGCACCTTCCTACGGGGCTTCCTGGAGCGGAGGCGACGGGGCACTCCGCGCATCGCGAAGCCGATCCCCGCCTTCATATTCGCCTTCATCGACGAGGACGCGAAGGACACGTGCGGGGGGCGAGCCGAGTACGAGCGCAGCTGGGGCCTCTTCGATGCTCACGGGAACAGGAAGCACGGCGACCTGCGCCTGACCTAGTTTTCGGGTGCGGACCGCGCGTTATTATCTCGCTTAGAGGGTACCCCTGTATGCGAGCATCCTCACATGGTCACCCACCACCGCGTACGCATGGCGCTCATCGTTCTCTGCCTCATCGCCTACCCGAGGGAAGCGGAGGCGCCGCCTCTGCTCGGTTACGACGCGTCGCTCCGAGAAGCATCGGGCTGGGGCCTCCCGCCGTCCCACGTGCCTGATGGTGCTGGGCGAACGATCGCAGAAAGCTTCTCCCTGCCGCCCGAGCTCGGCCTCGCGAAGGACACATGACAGGACACCGCTCGAACCGATCGACGTGACGTCTGAATTTTCGAAAAACGTGAGGGGCCTCGGATCCGGAGCATCCGGGGGTCGCGCATACGTTTTTCGAAACGATGGATAGGATCAAGAATAAGCGAATCCGCGCACGGTGTCGTAGCGGAGGAGGACCTTCTTGGGGTCCGTCACGAACGAGAGCTGCGTGGGGTGCAGGTAGAGCGAATTGCAGGCGGCGGCTGAGAGGGCACCGGCGAAGATCGCGAAGCCCTTCATCTGGCCGGCGAAGGCCTGGCCCCCTCCTCCCAGGATGCCGAGCAGGATGTCGGCGTCGTTGTACAGGTTGTTCGTCCAGCTGGTGGCGGCGACCACGCCGTTCAGGTACAACGACACGTTGTTGATGCCGTCGAACACCATCGCCACGTGGTTCCAACTGTCGGGTGCCAGGGTTCCCGCGGTGGCGGCCTCCTTGTAATTCACCGTGCTGCCTCCGAACTGCACCTTGCCGTCGCGGACGACCAGCTGCCACGTGAAGGGCCCGACGTCCTGGCCGGCCGCGGTGCGCCCGCCGTTCAAGAGTTGTTGCTGCTTGGTCACGTCCGGGGTCGAGAACCAGAGGGAGGCCGTGAACCCGCTCGATCCCTGACCCCCGACCGCCTGCTTCCACGTCACGCCCGGCCCCTGCTTCCCGCCCACCATGCCGGCGACGGTGGGCGAGAAAGGGACGGAATCGAGGGGCGGGACGTACGTGCACGCCTGCGTGTCCAGGAGAGCCCCGCATGCTTGGCCCCCGTTCGCCGGCTGCACGGTCGCGACGCGCGTCCTGCTCTGGGTACCCGCCTGGGTGCAGTCGCTCCACTCGCTCCAGGGACCGAGGGAACAGTCGACCGGGATAGCCGTCTCGGCCGGCACCACCACCGCGGAGGCAGCGGGGGCGGCGGCGACTACGGAGGCAGCGGGAGCGGCCGCGACCTTACGGTGGAAGCCCGGTATGACGCCCGCGAGCGCGAGGACCAGGCAGACGACCGCATCTATGAAGAGGACGACGAGGCCTATGGCGAGGCCGTGCCCTCCCCGTTTGGGGACCGCAGCGTGGGGAGCCATACTACCTGAATATGGCGATAAAAATACGCTCACAGGGCGGCACGGACCCGGGCCAGGTACCGTCGCAGCGCGGCGAGGATGCCCGTCTTGCGCTCCTCCGCCCGGTCGTGCGAGTCCTGCGCCTTCCGCATCGCGTCCTCCACCACCAGCTTCGGAGTCCCCGCGTTGGCCGCGGCATTGGCCGCCAGCTGGGCGTACTGGGCCGCGTTCTGAGCGTGATCGAGGGCGTTGAGGGCGGCGTTCGCGGCACCGCTGCGGTCCCCGGCCGCGGCGACCTCTTCGGCGCGGGCCGCCATGCTCACGGCCTCGTTCTTCTCCCTGTTCGCGTCCCGAGCGTGGGATGCGGCCACCTGGGCGAGACCCTCGTCGCTCGTGTTTTTGGCGATGCTCTGGGAGATGTTCGCCACCCTCGTCGCGAGGTTCGCGTTCTTCTTCGCGATGTCGACGGCCTCCTGCGCCACGGCCGGGGCGCTGTTCAGGTGCGGGACGGAGCCGTTAGGAAAGGTGTCCTTCGCGTCGTGCCACCGTTCCCAGTCGGCGCTCGGAGGATCCCGTACTTCCTGAAACGCCAAGTTAGTCCTTCGACATGGCGGATGGCGGAG
>DF237168.1:0-45788 GCA_000708835.1 Klebsormidium nitens | reverse complement strand
GCTCGGACGGATCCCGTACTTCCTGAACGCCAAGTTATCCTTCGACATGGCGGATGGCGGAGGTCGTGCATAAGAACGACCGAGAAAATTTACGCGGGAGACGGCCTGGTGCGGTTGAGCAGTACGAGCAGGACGAGGAGGCAGGCCGACGAGATGCCGAAGGACACCGTCCCGAAGGCGATGATGGCGTACACGTAGCTCAGCAGGAAGGAGGGTATGGGGAAGACGATGTGCCGCAGCTTCTCGTTCACCGACTTCTCCCGTATCCTGTCGCACAACCTCGTCAGCATGTCGTCGACCAGGTCCTCGAACGCGGACCCGCCGCCGCCCTCGTCTCCTCCCGCCGCCATCCGGTGGACCCTTGCATGATCGCGACCATTTCGTTTCTCCGCTTAGGGAAAACGCGGGGTCGCCCCGGGAGGCAGGACGGCATGGCGCGAATCGACGGGCGGCCTTGGGTGGCCAAGTACGCGGACCGCCTGTACGGCGTGGATGCGCAATATGAGGCGGCGTGCAAATGGCTGGACAGGCTGGAGGATCCCGACGACGTCGAGTGTGAGCGCATGCTCATCCTCGCCGGCCCTCCCGGCTCCGGCAAGACGGCCCTGGCCGCGAAGGTCCTGCGGGAGCACGGCTTCTCAGTGCTCGAGAGGAACGCGAACGACAACCGCACGAAGTCGGCCCTTTGCGAGGACATCCTCAGGACGGCCACATCCGCCTTCGCCTTCCGCAGGCAGGCCATCCTCATAGAGGGGGTGGACGCCATCGCCGTGACCGCCACGAACTGCGGGCTGGACGTGCTGATCGATCTGGCGACGGAGCACCGGAACCCGTGGAACGTCGTGCCGCTGGTGTGCACCATGGACACGGCGAAGACGCGGGGCAGGCTGTCGGAGCTCACGAAGAGGTCGCAGGTGCTCGTGCTGCCGGGCCTCGATGCGGCGAAGCTGTCGGAGCTCGCCGCGTACGTGCTGAGGGAGGAGGGCAAGACGTTCGACTCGGAGCGCCTGCGGCGCATGTGCACGCGCGCGAAGGGGGACGCGAGGTGGCTGCTCACGGCCCTCGAGTTCGAATACGGCGGCGGTGAGCCCTCCGCATCGGGGTGCGCTTCCGAGGCGGACCGCCGCAGGACGGACGACGTGGGGGCCGCCCGCAAGATCCTGTACGAGGCGGAGTGCACGCGGGACGTCGAAGAGGCGCTGGTGGAGGACGAGGGATACGCCCTCGCGTCCCTCGTACAGGAGAACTACCCCCTCGCTTGCGGGGACGACATGGACGTCGCCTCGGCGGTCGCGGACTGCATGGTTGATGAGGACGCGCTGGAGACCTTCGTGCACGCCACCCAGAGCTGGGAATTCCTGCCGGTCACGCTCTCGGCGGGCATGCACCGGGCGAGCTCCTACCTGTGGCGGGCCAGGAGGACCGCGGGCTCCACCCACAGAGACGCCTCGCTCGCGGTGAGCGCGGACCCGTCCCGACGCAAGGGAAGGAGCCGGCGGGCGGAGAGGAAGACCGGGTGGGGGGTCGTGAACCCCTCGCTGGCCTGGAGCAAAGCGTCGTACGCCGCCGCCCAGATGAAGAAGCTGGTCGGCATCGCGAGCGCCCTGCGCACGGAGACCGGCGTGGGCATGAGCGTGGGCCTCGAGTGGCTAACCTCCTTCTGCGCGATCGCGACCGAGGCGGCGGAGCGAGCGGCGGAAGGGCGCGCCATGGACGAGCTGGCCGCCCTGGTGGCTGGGTACGGGATGCGAGCGCGACACGTGGAGGACATCATGAGGCTGTGTGCCCCGTTGACCCGGACCCTCCGACTCAAGCGGCCCGACGCGAGGAGGCTTAAGGAACTGTGCGGGTGAGGAGGGGGCATCCGCGGATCATGGAGGCGGGTGCGGCGCTCAGGACCAGGTCGGGGAGGACGGTGCGCCCCCCAGCCCGCTTCAGCCCCGAACGTCCTACCGGAGGCTTCGAGGACGACTTTTCCAGCGACGACTACGACGAACAGGATTCCGGGAGCGAGTCGGGATCGGACGCCTCGCGCGGCTCCGAGGACAGTGAGGAGGACCCCGAGTACGTGCCGGGCATGAAGACCGCATCGGAGACGGACGCAGAAGAGGACGACGAGGACGACGAGGTCGAAGAGGAGAGAGATGATGACTACGAGATCATCGATCCGGTGGATGACCCAGACGCAGGGTAGCATTGCAGGAACGATACGAGCCTAGGACATCACCCCCATGGACCCACATATGCGAACCGTTCTTTACAATATTGCATGTTGAGCCTGCATACGAATGTTGCGTGTATACATAAGGAAGCTCAGGGGTCTCGGTGTCGGCAAGATCGGTCGATTGCGATGGCGCCCCCGGGGAGGCCGATCGTGGCGATGGCTGCGGATGGGAGCTCTAGACAGACGTACGCGACCGCACGCAAGGCTGCGGACGCGACAGGAGTGCCTCACACGACGATTGCCAGGGCCGCCAAAATCTTGGTGAAGCATGGGGGGTACTTCTTCAAATTCGACGGCGACTCCCGCGAACCCGTCTTCGAACGAACTCCGGTTATCACGGCCGAAGATCGAACACGAGCACAGGCACTGTTTCACCACCTGTCGGGGACAGATGGCGAACTCATCACCGAGCTCCGTTTGAGCGACGGGTATTTGAACGCGACGAGAATGTGCCAGAGCGCGACGCGGGCGGAGGGCGTCCAGAAGAGGTTCACCGACTTCTACTGTCTCCAAGGAACGTCCAACTACATCGAGGCATTGGCTCGCAGGATTTGGGTACCTCCGAGACAGCTGGTTGATAAGGGGTCGGGCGGGCAACCGACGTTCGTTCATCCAGAGCTCGCAGTGTATCTGGCAAGTTGGATCAGCTCCAAGTTTGCTGCCGAGGTGACGGGATGGCTCGCACGGGCTAGGAAGGAACTTCCGGGATTAGATGCCGAGGTACACGCGGCGCTATTCAACCTGGAGGCCGACGAGCGTACGAAGAGTCCGGAAGCAGTCGTACGCGATCAACTCGCGGCGGAGCTATGTGCGCAGACCGAAGTCGAGTGCGAGCATGGTTTCGTCGACATCGTCGGCGCTTCCGAGATCATCGAGGTCAAGCACTTTCGACAATACAAGCATGCCGTGGGGCAGGTATTGGCATACGGCTTGAGCTTCGAGAACAAACGCAAGCGCATCCATCTCTTCTCCACCGACAAAGACGTGGACGACTCCAACGAGATCACGGACACAATCGACAAGGCGCGTCGACTGTGCCAGAGCCTGAACATCGGGGTGTCGTTTGCTGGACGACTGGCGGGTGTCACCAACAACGAGGTTTACAACTCACGGAAGAGAAAGAAGAGCGACGATTGTACGAAGCCCGATACAGACAGAATGGCAACAGTAGTGCATAACACTATCGAGAAGTACGTCGTAACGATTCAAACTGGTGGGGTGATGAATGCACAAGTGAATGACAGATTATGTTAGCTTGGGTTTTCAGGATTTATAGGATCTGACCCCAATCACACCATGCTTTGTGTCAAGTGTAATCTTAGGATGCCTTCTCCATTGAATGCCAACCGTATGATGTTCATACATCTTCAGCCGCCCTACACACATGCGTGCATACATAAGGAAGAGCAGGGGTCTTCGGTATTGGCAAGATTGGACGATAACAATGGCACCCCCGGGGAGACCGATCGTGGCGATAGCAGCTGATGGCAGCTCCAGAGAGACGTATGCGACTGCGCGCAAGGCTGCAGAGGCGACGGGGGTGTCGCATACCACAATCACTAAGGGTGCCAAGGGCTTGGCGGAGCATGGAGGGTACTTCTTCAAGTTTGAAGGCGACTCCCGCGAACCCGTCTTCGACCGAGCTCCGACTATCACGGCCGAAGATCGAACACGAGCGCAGGCTCTGTTTCACCACCTGTCGGGTTCAGATGGCGAACTCATCACGGAGCTCCGCCTGAGCGACGGGTACGTGAACGCGACGAGAATGTGTCAGAGCGCCACGCGGGCGGATGGCGTGGAGAAGAAGTTTGCGGATTTCAAGCGCCTTCAGGGAACCACCAGCTTCATTGAAGCATTGTCAAACAGGGTCGGGATACCCACATATCAGTTGGTCCAAGTAGGATCAGGGGGACAAGCGACGTTCGTACACCCGAAGCTAGCAATCTACCTCGCCCAGTGGTGCTCTTCCGAGTTTGCGGTGGAGGTGTCGGAGCTGGTGTTCCGCTACCTGTCCGGAGACTTGACTACCGGAGAATCTTCGGCTGCTGCCCAAGAGGTGCAGCGACAGACGACACCGACACCGCCTGCCCCACCCGTCACCAACTGGCACAACCTGAGGCAAGACGGAATGAAGATGTACAAGAGTGAGACCGACGCCATCCAGGACTACATAGCCGTGCGTAGCGCGGCGCAACCCGGCGAAGACCTCAGCACGTACTATGCCAAGGTCAACAATCTCATCAACCAGGCTCTGCTCGACTTCAATACGAGCACGAGGGAGTACAAGGACCTGCGTGGCATTCCGCAGAGCATGACCATCCCCGACATGTTCGACGGGCACGGTCAGGTCCAGAGAATGAACGTAGAGTTCATGTTCTTCAAGTACTTCACCGACCGCGAGGACCAGTGGGCGAGCCTGAATCCGTGGAAGGCCTACAACGACCTCAAGGAGCTGAGAGACAAGTTCATCCGATTCCGGAGCGAGACCGGGCTGAATGATCTGTCGACGAAGCACATGCTCGATGTCCCCGAGGCGAAGAAACGGAAGCGCGAGATGACTTCGATCGGAGCACTGGAGGCTTCGCCCGCCTTGAAGGCGCTGCTGCCCGCCTTTGCCCCTGCCGCTCCGATGACCGTCAACAACATCCACAAATATTTCTTCAGGGTGGAGAGGATGACGAATGGGGTCTTGAACGGACCAGTACATGGCGAGTAGGAACCAGCTTAGAGGGCTATTTCGTGTATAAAACGTGACGGATCGAGTGCTTGGACCGCTTTGTGTGAACAATTCTCTCTGACTACGAAGTATCACGACTCGACCATGTACTCCGAGCCCGATGTCGATTGGGGAAATACTTTCGAAGAATATTACGGACCTGCCTCCAGAAGAAGGCCGATATCAAACCTGAGAAATCGTTTAGTTAGTCTACCCGGTCAATCATTAGCATATTACCCGTCCTCTGCGACTTAGTCACGGAGCAAATTGGCCACGAAGAGAGATGTGTACGTCATAGGCGAGATGCATGTGGGGGCAGATGTGGAGCGAAAGAGACAGATAGTGAAAGCTCTCTTTCCTCTGGCGGCCTACCCCGCCGGGTTCGTTAACAAGCGGGATATGTGGGGTGATCCGCAGCAGGCTAGATTGATATTATTCCAAGAGCTTCCGTTATCGGGCAGCAAGCAAGAGCTCTTTGAAGGAATAGGAGCCGAGGATCCTTTCGCTAGATATCTACACCATTTCCTCGCACACTATTATGGCATACTGACTCAGAGGTTCGGCTATGACAATCGGAGCGAGGGGCCAAAATTTATGGGACGATTCCGCATGCCAAAGGAATTCACAGACAGGTCACAGATGAACGATCTTGTGCAATTCGCACCTGCTGTATCGGCCTTGATGTCGAATCTTCTTCCGCCTTCTCAATGGGATACCTTGCCGTCATCCTTCGATCCATATTCCTTCGACACGATGGAACGTCTCCGACCACACCTTCCGGCGGGGTTGTTGGACCAAGCCTTGTCGGTCGCGAGAATGATAAGAGAGAATGTCGCAAGTCGGGAAGAGCAAGCAGCGGCATTGAGTGTCGCATTAGATGCGTCTGTTCGTTACAGGGACGAAGGGATGACGCGTAGGCTTTCGAAGGTCTCCCGAGAGGTCAAGAGTCACGCACCGTTTGTGCTCTTGGTCGGTCAGAGTCACGTCCGGAATCTGAATGAACTCTTGACAAAGGCAGGATTCCATGTGACGACGTTCGACAGAGTCGTACCGGCCGATGCAATCATACCACAGATTGTGCGACGTTCCAATTGGTTGTTTGCTTTGGATCGGGCCATCACGCAAAAGCGGTACTTGGAAAAAAGAGCAGGTACTGCATTCGCTTAACGAGCACCCCATCCGAAACATGTCACTCGTATGCGAATGGCTACGGTTTCAGTCGTGTTATTTGCTGGTGTTGATGATCTATGCGTAAGAGCGGACCATTATCGTCTCCTAAAGTGTAGTTCTCACTCCACGCTAGCAAGAAACAGTTTCCATGCTGTGCTGCATCATTGGTGTCGTACCGTATAGGTGTTGGCCTTGATCAATGTGAAAGATTTCGATTGCACCTTACAGGTTTTCAGAATTCATACGAATGCGCTTCCAATGGTGTTTCCAAGAGAGCCGTTTCCGGAGACTACCTGTTGCCGAAGAAGGGCCGCATCGCATCATCATGGCCGACTCCTGCCGATGTCCCATTTGTGTCGAGAAATCTTCTTTTTAACCCCCTGCCGGAAGGATCGACGTCGACGCGACGTCCACCTACCGTTCGTTCCACATTCTGCACCTCCGCGTCGACTTGCGCCATCCTGTGACTCGGTGTGGGCTTCGGGATGTTTATCACCAGGTCTGGAAACAACCTCTCGTACTTGTCCCTGGTCATCGGAAAGAATCTTCTCGGGAACATGGCCTTCAGCGCGATGATGTCGGGATCGGTGCCGGCTTGGACTGCTAGTTTGAGGTTTTCATACGTTTGTCGAAAATGTTCGAGATCGTTTAGCGGCCACGCTCTCCAGTTCCGCATCGCGTCGGCCACGATAGGGTCCCTGAGCACGACAGAGGTCTGTCTCGTTCCGAACCCAACACGATTCAGTGCCATGTCGAAGGCATGATTCGCCGCACTGTCGGCGAAGCGACAGAAGTACGAAACGAAAACGCCGGTCACGTCCGGTATGAACTTGTGAAAGAGATCGCCGAGAGATGTATGTATGCCCCGGAGTGGTACCAGGCTGCGAGACTCCGCGTACATCGCGAGGAGCCCTAAAATATCTTCTCCTCCAGCGAGCGCTTTGAACCACGGCTTCTCGGTCAGACTCAGCGGAACGACTCCCGGGTCAGGGAGGTTCGTGAATGCGAGAGCCGCATCGGGGGCCCAATCGCCTGGAAGGAAGATGCGAAGGTAAGAATCCGGGATCGGTGGGACCCTGGATGCCTGGGGCACACCTTCCGTGACCGCCGACAGGACTCGGCCGCGCGCCTCTTTAAGTCTCCGGTCATCACGCAGGCTTCTCCCAAACAGACCAGGGGGGGTGAGGAGAACGAGAACCTTGCCTTTCGGAACCCTGAATGCTCCGCCAGATACACCTCCATGCGCGTTGATTTGAAACCAAGGGGCCGTTTTGAGCGACTCTGCCAGTGCCATTTTCTCCTGGCCGCCCAACGTGTCGAGACGCAGAGGCCGGTGTAGCTCGCTGACGAAACGCTGGGCTTTTTTCTGACGAGTCTCCATACTCTGTTGATATACTGTGGAGAATTTTGCATTTATCCCAAACCCCTAAATCCTAATACCCTGGAACCCTAACACCCGAGATCTGAGACCATAAACCCCTCTGGTGTCCGTTTCCGAGACATCAGGGTCTCCGTCTCTGTCTATAAAAATCTAACAACGATTACTGATGACGAACGGGGTCTCGAACGCACAAGTCAATCGCGATTAGGTTCTATCTTAGAGGGCCATGTTGTATGAGAATACGTAAAGGTTTGAGACTTTCTGAAATGCTTTGCGAGTAGGCCACTATTTTGGCAAAGGGTCCCATGAGTGCAGACGGTAGGGTGTTCAACATACTAAATGCATGTCATTCACATTGGGACCGATGTAGGAGACCGTCGTTTCGAGTCGACCGTCATTCAAATCCAAAAAGTACAGAGTGTTCTTAGAGTAAACAGACCCCTTCCCGTCTAACAGAACGGCAAAGGCGCTTTCTGTGGGAAGAAGGTAGGTATGCACATGGGGTCTCATCAAGTGCATGGAGTACCGGGCAGCTCTCGACAGATCACCCCTGTAGTACGTTATGGCGTATGGTCCACGAACGTGGACCATACGCCTCTGATGGGCATGCAACAAACGTGTTCCTGTGGAACTTCACGCAACCATGCTATGTCGGATGGGCCGAGCTCCAATTTAGAAACATCCAGGGTGACGGCTATATCTTCGAGCTGCGAGCTCGATAAGCATGCAAGAAGGTACGCTCGCGCGGTAGCCAAGACCCACGTCAGTTGATTCATATGCTTCCTTATCGCTAACCGCGATAGAATACATGCTCGTCGGGAACGCACAGCTCGGACGTATGCATCTTACGAACGAATGTATGTTAGACGGGGCGGTCGGATTTAGATGATGGGCAAGTAAGAACCAATGGAGCACGTATTCGGCCTGCACATATGCACAATGTATGACGCTAGTGTGGCCCGGTCGATGCATCCTGCCCGTCCTGAAAGTGCTTCGAATGTCTATGTCTGACTGGCCTTAACGGTGATTGGATCCTAGACAAGAGCTCACATGTGACAAGGAACGAATTGCACCTGCCGGTCCAACACAGAGTGGAAACTGCCTCGCAATGGTCGGCAACCGAACCCCAACACTCTATGCCACGTTCCTGCATCTCCCAAGCACGTCTCAGTGCAGATGCACGACCCTGCTCTTCATCTCCATCGTAACGCACTATCGCCGTTGCCTCGACTGCCTCTTGGCCGAGAAAGTCCTTCAATCTGCATACTTGCATACTCGGCGTATCACCCCCGGAAGGCGCGCTATCGAGGACTAGGAAGTCGCCGAGCAATCGACTGTTATGATCCTGGCCTGCGAAAATACCATGATGCCAAAGCCCTTCCGATGTGAGCTTACGAGCTATATGATCACCGGGTCTGGCGACTCCACCCAGCCCCTCCGGAAGTACAGGCACGACTTTACTAGGTCGGTGATCGTTGTTCTGAAAATATGGATCCATGTCGTCCGCCGTGATGTGAATAGCTTTTAAAAAGTCCACAAGTTGCCCGACGCGCCCGGGCGCCGTTGCTCATGCTCATGTTCCGGCCGGTTTTTTTCGAGTGCGGTATACAAAGCGGGCGATCGGACGGGATGGGCTGGAGTCCGTTCAAGAAAAATACGACCAGCGTCAACGCCACACTGAACGTGATGTCCGAGTCCTTCCTCAACAGCGTAGTCGAGGTGAAAAACTCTTGCCACGCGTCCTCATCCTCATCCAACATCGTGAACGTTACAGCGCAGGGCACAGCCGACAATGCGAAGGCCGTGCTCGACTGCATGACCATCGCCGGCAAGTTCGGGTTCGATCCTAGCAAGTGCTCATCCTTCGTGGCCACCAACAAGGTCGGCAGCATCCGGCAGAGCATCAAGGTCAACCTCACGGCCGATTGCAAGCTCGACTCGGAGGACGTCAAGAAACTCCAGGCCAACATGGAGAACGATCTGTCCCAAAGAAACGACCAGGTCAATGATGGGGTGGCCACCGCCCTTCACGACCTGGTCAACGTGCTGGGCGGTAGCGATTCGAACAAGACGTACAGTCAGTTGGTGCACGACATGGTGCAAAAAACGTTCACGACGGATGTGTGCAACGAAACCATAACCAACCTCACGAGCAGCAACATCCTGAGCATATCCGCCATCGGCCTGGCGTACCAGGAGGTGAACGGAGTGGAGATGTCCATCGAGTCGACCGCCATGGTGTCGGCCATGACGAAGAACAAGACCATCGCGGACGCGCTCGATACATTCAAACAAAAAGTGGATCAGGACAACAGCGAGAAAACGAGGGGCCTGACGGATATCGTGGATTCCGTGGGGGCCACCGTGGGAGGCCTATTCAAGACGATGAGTTGGGTGTGGATAGCGGTCATATGCGTCGGAGGACTGGTCGTGTTATGGGGTCTGTGGGTAGGCCTAAAGTTCCTGCTATCTCCTGCCGGCCAAGATGGTACCAGAGAACTTGCGCACGCGGGCGCCGAAAAGATACGCGACACTCCCATAGTTCCGGTCTGAGCGCTACGGCTATCTACTCGCTACGCTACGCTATGTCGAGTCTTGCTCGTCGCCGTCCGCCGCCGTCTCCTGGCTGAAGGCCGTCTTCCCGTAGTGCTTGACCAGGTACTTCTGCAGCGAGAAGAAGGACGTCACTTTGCCCTCCGGGATCCCGAGGAGCTCGGAGAGCTTGGCGTCCACGGTCAGCATCCTCCCGTTCCCAGGGACCTGCAGCTGGTTGTTCTTGATGTAGTCGTGCAGCATCTTGAAGACGTCCGCGCGGGGCATGAAGGTGTCGCGTCCGAGGCCCAGGAAGTCGCTCAGGGCGGCCGAGAGGTAGGCGGGCTTGGCGAAGCCGGTGGGCTCCTGGCGCTTCCGCTTCTTGCCCGCGCCGCCGTCCTCCTCCCCCTCTCCGAAGACGTACGACCGGAGCTCGTTGGCCTGCTTTTGCGTCTTGTTCAGGGACTTCTGGAGTTTTTGCTGCCCCTTCTGGATCTCCAGCAGCTTCGCGTGGATCCCCTCCACTCCAGACGACTCGGTCTCGGAGGTCGCGTCGACGACCATCGGCGTCGCCTGGGGCGGGGCGGCGGGCTCCTCCACCGTGGGAGCCACGGGCTGGGTCACCTTTTGCTTCTTGGGGGTGGTCTTCACGGACTTGGCCTTGGGCAGGTTGATGGGTGCGGTGGTCGCCATGTCTGGGTCGTTGGGATGTGCAGAGGTTTTTCTGAGCGGTAGTGAGACGCGCCCTGCGTTTTGCGTGGAGGAGAGGTTCGTGAGAATGAGGGACGTCCTGCTCGAGTCCCGGCTTTTATACCCGCCCCCGAGCGGACCCTTCGGTGTATGCTCGCCTCCTTCTCCGTCTCCCGGAGCTCCGGCGCGATGCACGCAGAACGCGTCGAGCAGCGGTCGTTTCGCGGGACCCATTTTTTTCTCCTTCGACGGGAAGGACCTCCGGACGATGGATCGCGATGCGGCGCCGAAGGACGGCTATCTAAAGGTGAATCTCGAGGGCGAGGCGGGCCGGGTGGACGTGAACCTGCCGCAGCATCATCCCATCCCGGACATCAACATCACGGGCATCTCGACCGCTCGCCCGCCTCCGTCCCCGCAGCAACCGCCGCCAGCGCCGTCAGCGCCCGCACCCCAACCAGCGCCGGCGCCAGCGCCGCCTACGGAGCGCCGGGAGTCCCCCCGCAGGGCCAGGAGCCCGTCCGTGCGGGCGTCTTCGGCGTCCGACGGGATGTCCGCTCACGGGTTCGGCATAGACGAGCTGGTGAACCCTCGGAAGCGGCGGAGCCCGGCGCCGGAACGCGACGACGGGCGCTCCGGGGGGCAGAGGGGGCGCAGGGAGCGGGAGCGGTCCAGGTCCGTCTCCTCCCGCAGCTATGCGTCCGGACGGTCCAGCCACCATGCGAGCCGCGGGAAGGCCACGCGCGACGCCCAGAAGCCCTCTCCCGGCTTCGCGACCCTCAAGGAGGAGAAGCTGCACATCCTGCTCGCGCTCAGGCGTCTGAAGGAGGAGGGCGTGAGGGGCATCACGGACTTCGATCAGGACGGGGACATCAAGGAGATGCGCATCGAGCTCCGGGCCTTCGAGGACGACGAGACGGTCCGCACGGGGATCCAGAGCTGCCGCACGGCTCTCGTGACCTTCTCCACGGGCCTGGAGGTGGCGAACACCAAGTACAACCCGTTCGACCTGGACATGAGGGGCTTCAGCGAGTCCGTCTTCGAGCGGATCGAGAGGTACGATGGGGTGTTCGAGAGGCTCGTCCGCAAGTGGAGCAAGCGGGCGTCCAGCATGTCCCCCGAGATGATGCTGCTGATGATGTTCGTGGGGAACGCCGCGGCTTTCTGCTTCACCAAGTCCATGATGACCCCCGAGACGGCATCCAGGGTGGTCGCGGACAACCCCGACGTCATAAAGGAGATGATCGACCGGCGCGTGAAGGAGGAGATGGCCAGGGCGAAGGAGGATGAAGCGCGGGCGCGGGAGAAGGACTCGTTCCGCTTCTTCGACCCGCCCCGCCCCACGCGCGGGAGTTCCCCGCCCCCGCCGGCCCAGAAGGCCGAGATCGGCGTCCCCGCCGCCGGCACGGAGAAGCGGAAGAGGGGCCCCGCGCCGCGTGGCGAGCCGGCCCGACGACGCCGCGATGATGCGAGCACGTCCGCCAGCAGCGAGTCCGGCGACGCGGAGTGGTCCCGCGGGGGGAACCAGCGACGGAGGTACGACAGCGAGCCGAGCGTCTCGTCCATGGACACGGTCGAGGAGAGCATCGCCACCACGGGCCCCCGCCCCACGACGGTCACTGCCAAGGCCACGGTCAAGAAGGTCCCGGTCGGCAAGGCGGGAGCCGGGGCCAAGAGGAAGGTCGTGGAGATAGAGATCTGAGACGTCGCGACTCCGCGCGAGTCCCCCGCAAAATAATCGTACATTCTACATATGACCTCTGGGAGGGATGCTCGAGTACTCCCTCATCTCGGACGTGTACAAGGTGGACACGCTGCCCGCCGGGAGAGCGAGGCACAAGACCGTCCGCAAGTCCGGGGAGCGGCAGCAGGACGACATGAGCCGGCAGCGCCTGGAGAGCTCCCCCATGCCCCAACCGGTCGCCGTGCCGGTGGCCGAAGAGAGGCGCGAGGGACGGGAACCCCTGCACCCCTACGAGGGCCCGATGTACCACGATGCCAAGGGCAGATACCCGGCCCGTTTCATGGAGCGCAGGCCGGTCGTGTACGAGACGTTCGCGGCCGATCCGGACGGGTATGGCGGCGGGGGGGTCGATGGTTACGCCCCGGATCACGAGTGTCGGTGCCGGATATGCGACAGGAGGATGCGAGGGAGGCGGCGGCGCAGGCGCTCCGCCTACGACGTGGAAGGGCTCATGAGGAACGTACTATTCAGTTTCGCCGTGGGTGCGTTCGCAGTGTATCTCATAGACATACTCAGGAGCCGGCGTTAATGTAGCTGATCGAGCAGCGTAGCGTTCTCCCTGACCGGCGCGTCTCTGCGGATCTTGTACGGCACGTTCTTCTTGCCCCCCGTCCTGATCAAGTCCATCGACTGCTGCTCGCTCTTGACGGCCCTGACCCTCTTGCCCTTGGTCTTCGCCTTCTCGACGGGAGCCGGCTCGCCGCCCTCTCGCAGCCGCCGGAAGAGCTCGGACGAATCCTCCTCGTGCGCCGTCCCCTCCAGCACCTCCCTGGTCCGGCTACCGAGTCCCAGCGTCGCGTCGAACACCACCTTCTCCTCGCGCTCCGTGTGCTCGCTGATCTTTGCGAGCGCCTCGCCGTCGGACTCCGAGACGAGGACCTCTGCGCCTCGCCGGAACTCCTCTATGCTGAGGGGGCCGCCGAACATCGCCAGCTTCCTCCGAACGGGAGCCCCCCTGATCCCGTACGCGGAGGCCGTGCTCGCGGAGAGCGGCGCCCGGCCCAGCTCCTTGGCCCTGATCTTGGAACGAAACAGGGAGAGGAGCGTGCAGCACCTGTCCCGGTTCACGCTGTTGCGCTCCAGGTTGAAAGACTTGCAGCAATCGAAGGAACAGAACCACCCCATGGTGCTGAAGACGTTGCGCCGCTCGTCGTAAGCCACGGGCAGCGGTATCGGGACGGTATCGAATCCATGACAGCAGTACCAACACGCTATCTCGACCCTCCGCGGCCAGCTCTCCACGCAAGGCGACTGCATCCTCCCTCTTGGCCTCCCACCGGTCTCGCCTGTTCCTTATGCGAGGGGCGTCCGACAATAATCTCCCCTACGAGTAGAGTGGGCTCCGTCATGATCGACCGCACGCATCTGATCTCCCTCCTCCTCGCGCTCCTGCTCGCGTTCTCCTGCTACGCTTGCCTCTCCGGGGTAAGCCAGGTCGAGACCTTCTCCGACGAGAGCCGGGGGCCGTACGGCCAGTCCGACCTCGCGTACTCCCGCTTCGTCACCAACGCGCAGGAACCCCTAGATCCCGCCTCCCATCCCCTCGTCCTCACGACCCTCCCCGGGGGCACCACGGTCGCGACGCCGCCCCCCGCACAGATGGTCCCCACCCTCAACGCAGATCTGGTGCAGGCGGCACCCATGCTCGGCCCCGCCGTCTCGCCAACCGTCCGGACGACCGTACCCCAGCTCTTCGGCATGGAGGCGGCGAGCGCGACCTCCCCGGCTCCGCGTCCCACGACCATCCTGCAGCCCGCCGACGGACGGATCGCGCTGCCACCCTCCACGGCCAGCATGGTCATGATCCAGAACCTCGGAAACGCATGAGTCGTTTGCGAGTCTTCGCGGTATGGTCCGGGTACAAATACCGGAGCGGCCGTCCCGGCTCCGCACATCGATCCCCCCGATCTCAGACTCTCTTCCGGCTCGCAGACATGCCCCGCGACGGGTCCACGCAGCAGAGGGGCGCTTCGAAGAGACGCTCGAGGGCGTTGGCCAACGGTGGCTTCTGTCCTCTACCGCTCGTGGCGACGAGTTGAGCACCGCCCGGTTTCGCCACGATGTCGCCCGCGGCACCCTGAAGAGTCCCTGATGGAACACCGCCGTTGACTCCGCTCACCCCACCCCACCCACTTATCGTTCGCATCGTCCTCGCAGGACCGATCGCGAGGACGACGATGGCGACGCCCCCAAGCGGACGAGAAGGGACCACCCTGCCCATGAGGACCGTACGTGGGTGCCCGATCTGCGGTACGTTGCACGACGATCGCGCCGGAACCTCACCAAGGACTCACCGGATCGAGTTGGTGTGTGTATACGTATATCGCAAATCTGTGCGCATGTGCTCGACGGCTTTCAAAGCAAATCGGTCTGCTCCGGGTCGCGTCGTGAAAATTCCGAGCACGGACGATTTCTCGCCTAGTTCGTGACAGACGACGACGAAAACCGTCGCCATCTGACGATAACCTTAAGTGATGGGGAGAGGTAATATCACATAGAAACGCGGTCGGAAAAAAAGGGGCATGGGTGAACATCATCGGCCTCCGCGTCCCATGCAGGTGGACCAGATGCCCGTGCCGCGTGGGGATACCCATGGGGCTCCCGACCGGGGAGTTTCACATAGGGTGCTCGTGGGAAGGCGCACGGCACGACCTCGGGGCGCACCGGTGCATGTTCAGCGGAGTGATGCAGTTCCTTCGGTTCCGAAGATCGTTCCTGGAGCTGCTAGACGTGTTAGGCTTGGGCGATATTCTCCCAGACATAGGGCCGTCCCAGAGCGCGAGCGCTCCTTCGACCCCGCCTCGCGTCTCTGCGCGCAGGCCCTCGTCGCTGCTAGATACGAACGTTAGCTCGGACTATCCGTCGGAAATCGACTCGTTGTATCTTTTTTGAGGAAACGACGTCACCCGGCAACATGCGCAATGCCATTCCATTCATCGTCCCGATAGCCCCCGATGCATACAGTGCCTCGAGTCGTCTGTTGCGTCCCTCTACGCCCCTCAGGGCCGCCGCCCTCCGCTTCATACCCAATTCGCGTCTCAGACGTAGTCCTTCCGTGCCACCATGCCTATTCAGTGCCACCGCCAGCAGATCGGCATGCCTGTAATACCTGAACCTCACGTGTCCCAGGAACCTCACTATCGTGGGCACTTCCTCCAGATCTTTCTCAGAGAGATAGAATCGCCGCTTGGCGGTGGTGTGATCGATCGTATGATATTCCGGGCGCGATCTCTCGCAATTCATGCATAATGGCCCCGCGTGCGGATAGAGCTCGAATATACGGAGCGTGGACCGGCCGCACCCGGTTCGGCAGAGGCTCTTCGACCTCGGAGGCCCTCTCGGGACGTGGCGATAGAGGGGCAAGTGCTCCAAGAGCGAGTCTCCCTCCGTGCGGAACACGGCCAGGTTCTCTTTGCATGCGTGTGCTGTGTTGCGTGCCTCATCGAGCGTGAGATCGGCACGGTCGATCAAGATTTTGAACACGTCCGCGAGACCGGTCGGCTCCATGCTTGACGTAGTATCCAAAAATGTTCGGACGCGGGCGCATGAGACGCCTTCCACATGGATTTTCTCTCGTGATCATTACAAACTACAGTGCTCAGCAGGATGCACGGGCGGAATCATGCCGTTAGCAGGCAGGTGCCCGTTGACAGGCTTATGGAGAATGTCAATCTGGTACGACAGATCATCGCAAAATTACCTCCACGAGAGATCCTCCGCACATCACTGACGTCGAAAACCTTTCACGAGGCTGCGGTCCACCATGACAAGGCCACCGTGAATGCGATCTATGAAGAGGCTCCCGCGAACGGTCCTCTTGTACGCAACCTACAGGCGAAACGGAATGCGGTCGGCTTATCTCGGGCCAAACAAAAGTCCAATATCTGCACCTCCAAAGACGTAATCTCTGTAGTCGCCTACGCCCTTCTGAGGAGGATGGGAGCTGGCGGAGACGAAGAAGACGGACGGAAGCAGATCGGGTGGGCGGTCGATTATCTCGGTAGATTGAGGACCCATCCGTCGTTCAGAGACTTTCTTATCCGAGAAAAGATGGAAGATAAAGCGTCCGCGGTAGTTCGGGCCTCGAAAGCCTTCCACGCCGCCCTCGATCGATTTCCAGACGCAGGATCGAGAGAGATGCCCCCAGAATCGTTGCTCCTCGCCATGCAACTGCATCGAAGCACGAACTCTGGAGTTCGTCAGATGGTGGATGAAGCTCTCAAGCCTACCGCAACCAATCCCCTGAGCACGTTGATCGCTGCTACAAAACGGGTGATCGGATTTCGAACGATCGACTCCCGGTCTGCAGAGTCTTCGCTTCGGCTTTCCGCATTTGCGAAAGATCTTCTGAACCGGATGGGTGCGGACGAAGGGGCTAAAGCATTCCTACTCTCTCAGGCGATGGAGTGCCTCCGTAATATTGTTATATCTCCATCCTTCGAAAGTACAATCATCCGGGAAGCGATGGACGGAAAGGCGTCCGAACTACTTCAAACCTCTCGTGTGTTTCGGGACTCTCTCAAACGGTATAAGCATCGAGATCCTAATACTTCAACGTCGACATCCAACATAGATGAATTTTTACTTCGAAATTCCCAATTCCACGATTTTGCAGATCTCACCACAATACCACCCGAGGTTTTGCTTCTCGCCATCCAACTGGATCGGAGCACGGATTGGGAGATTCGCCATGTTGCGGATCTACTCGAACGCAGCTTGAAGCAAAGCGCCTCCGACGAGCATGCGGAACAGTCGGCAACTGCCGCCGTTGCAGAGCATCGTGATGTACTCAGCAGACTTGTCGATGCTTCTAGGCGGCGTAAGCTGCGTATGGTTGGTTTCCAAGCAGCACTACACAGGGCAGGGAACCGTTACGCGAATCGGTATCCTCTGGACCCTTTGCCGCCGAGGAACGCCCTCCCGGTTTTCCTATAGTTCCGCAATGACGAAGACGAAAGTATTTCCACTTCAGGAGCTACGCGTACATTCTCAGGGACCCTCGCAGGTCTTCCTGTCGATGTCGTGCGGGTTCTAGGTCAGGCACCAGATTCTACTAGAACGATATCCGTCTCGGTATCTCGGAGCAAGGAAATCGCCCTCTTCCAGTTCGGTCCTCACTTCTCGTGGCTCAAGTCCGGGGCAGGCGCTATCAATCTCCGTATGCCTGCCTGTAAGAGACACTTGAAACAGTCGGCACAAGGAAACAGATTCACGCTGCATGTACCGCCGTCCAAGGCGACCCCCTGCTTCGCGGCCCTGCAGATGGCATTGACTTCTGCATGAACTACGTATTCGTCCTTTCTGGGGCTCTTCCAAGTCTCGAGTGGCAGGTCGAGACGGCTCGGAAAAGAATTCCAGCCGAGCACGAGGACGGATCCCGTGTCCGGGTCCGTAATCACGCACCCCACCTTCGTCTTGGGGTCCTCGCTGAACGAGGCCGCGACCGAATGCGCGATGGCCAGTAGATCTGTTGCCATATTCGTCGACTACACCTGACAGAGGTGTTACGCAGGGATGAACGGCGGGTGCCCACGAATCTTCGGACTGCGAGCTTTTCTTCGATCTAGATCACCCAATCACCTGGTACTTCCCTATGTATGGTGAGTCGTGGACGAGAACAGATGGGAGCGCTGCATACCACGTTTTTTGTGCTCCCCGTGGGCACGTGCCTACCCCCGGCGCGTTTATTTTCTGGGTACACAGTACCCTGTTATGACCGATAGTTCGAAATGTAATCAAACACGTATAACGTTGTTCGCACTCGCTCTCGCCGCTTTCATGGCCCTGACCCAGGCCGAAGTATTGAGTATGGGGTCGAGCGCGCCCGTCAGCGTGACTTTCTACGAAGAGCCCGGCATGTACGCCAGCGAAGGACATGGACAGTGTGGATACGGGACGGACGTCACCGGCGACACGGATTTCAACAGGCTCAGCCTCTACCCGCTTCACGTCGCAACCGGCAATTTGGAATTCCTCGGTGGCTGCGGGGCGTGCGGCACGCTCAGCCACGACGGCAAGGCGCGGTCGTACGTCGTCACGGACGTCACCGATGTGAAGGACGACCTGGACCGCCAGGGCTCCTCTTGGCCGCCTTACGGCAGCCACATCGACATGATGGGCACGGAATTCGACTTTTTCCAGACCCTCCCCCGTAACGGGGGGCAGCTGGATTTCTCGAAGGGAGGCATCTTCACGGGTAATTGGACGAGGGTGCCGTGCGAGACTCTGGGGAGCCCGAACTACCCGGATGTTCCTGGCGGAAAATACGTCGTGCGCACACAAGCATACAACCGGTACGCCAAAGCGCTCGTCGTCTCGCGTATGCATGGCGTTGGACAGATCACGAATGTGGATTTCATGACTCGTAACGGCAACTTCTTCCCAGGCCGTAGAGTCGACGGCTGGGGTGCATGGTACACACCCGGCCAGGACCTGAGCGGTCAAGGAGGGGTCGGCGTGAGAATAACCATGGCTGATGGTAGTGTCGTGGAACTCGCAGATTATCCGCTCCCAGATTTCATGTTCTGGGAGACCGGCAACGTATACATGGTGTAAGGAAATGAGTCGAGTCTGATATAAACACGTTAGCTCGCCGTACGAACCAACGCTGGACGATCCGTTGGGATCCCGAGTTTGGGGATTCACTAGAATGCACGTCACCAAACTGCTCGCTCAGCAGAATGATGGCGCGTCTACGACGACCGAAAATAAACGCTGTGTTGTCGGAAGATGACCTCGATCCAACTCTTGTCGGACGTTCACTTGGAGCACCGTCGACAAGGCCGTTGGACGGGGCTCGAACCGCTGGCGCCCTATCTGGCGCTGTGTGGCGACATAGGGAATCCTGCGACGGACGCGTACGCGAGATTCCTGAACGAGCAAGCCCAGCGGTTCGAGAAAGTGTTCGTGATCGCGGGCAACCACGAATGCTACGGGCGGACGGTGCCGGAAGCGGAGGCATGCATAGAGGCTGCGTGTGCGCGTCATCCGGAGAAGCTCGTCTTCATGAATCGGAGGAGATTCGATATCGATGACCGTGTCTCGGTGCTGGGAACGACGCTGTGGTCGAAGATAGACGCCGACGTGGCGCCAGTCGCTGCATATGCGATATCCGATTTCCGATACATTCGGGGCTGGACCGTGGACAGAAACAACGAGGCGCACTCCCGGGACGTGGCCTGGCTCACCAAAAGCCTCTCGGACGTACGCAGGGAGGGTCGGCGAGCGATCGTGATGACGCATCACGCCCCGACGCACCGTTCCACCAGCGCGGAGTGCTATGCATCTTCTCCGTTGAGGAGCGTGTTCGCCACCGACCTGGAGCATCTCGTCCGGCCTCCGGTGGCCGCCTGGCTGTACGGTCACACCCATCATTCCAACGACCAGGTGCTGAACGGGGTCCGGCTGGTGGCGAACCAGGTCGGGTACCCTGGAGAAGGGGTGCGGTACGACCACGGGTGTGTGGTGGATATCGATCGCGGTGAAGTCTTCGCCGAATGCTGCTCGGCGGATACTACATAAGACCGCAACATTCCTATAAAACCTCATCGGATCCGGCAGCATGGCGGCAGCGATGAGGGCCTCTCTGTCGAGCGTGAAGCGCATCCTGTTCAGGAGGCCGTCGAAGCGCGGAGACCTGCGCATCTCGGCGTCTGAATGCGCCAGCCTGCTCGGCTCCAACAGATACGTCTCGCGGGAGACCATGATCCAGCGGAAGGCTTTCGAGCGGCGGAAGACCGTCGACAGGGGGTCCGAGGACGCCGTGGAGCACGGCATGCGGTACGAGAAGACGGCGATACGGCGCTACTCCGAGCTCCTGATGCGCGAGGTGATCGAGACGGGTCACATCGTGCACGAGGAGTACGAATGGCTGGGGGCCACGCCGGACGGGATCACGAGGCAGGGCGAATGCCTGGAGGTCAAGTGCCCGTTCAAGCGCAAGATCACGGGCACGATGCCCAAGATGTACATGCCACAAGTGCAAATCGAACTCGAGGTTTGTGGCCTGGAGATGGCGCATTACGTAGAATACGTGCCGCACATGGGAGATCAGGAGGAGGCCCTTCTCGTGGTGCCGGTCCCTCGAGATCGCGAGTGGTTCCGCCAGAACGTCGACCGCTTGTACGAGGCGTACCTGGATATCACCTCTAGGAGATCCGCACGAGGCCGAATATAATTGTCGTATAGGTACAAAGAGACGACATGCCGACCTCCTGAGTTCGTTGTAGCGTGGTGAAGTACGATAGGAAGACCGAGCGGACGTCCGTTGCGAACACGATGACACCGATGGACGCCTGATAGGGCTGTTGAGTCATTTTCCCATGTTCTTCGTGTTCAAGCGCACGTCCGGCTTGCGATTCATGGATGGTTGCGGACGCATATGCCCCGTATGCTGGCGACACTTCAGGGCCGGTGCCGCGAACATGCTCCGCTCCGCCACGAGCAGATACCTAGCGTGGATGTATGACAAGTGGACGGTGGCGGCGTTGGGTGGGGTGGGAATGACGAACATGAACAGGAAGTACGTGAGGGCCCTGGAGACGGGGCGAGTTTTTTGAATCATCATCTCGATACGCAAAATACGCGGCACATCACGCACGTACCGCACGACACCATGATCATCAGGACCACGAGATACGTGATGCCCGCGATCACCTCGGGGCGGGCGTGCTTCCACATGGACGATTCCATGGCTTTGGCGATGTTCTCGGATGTGATCACATCTTGCAGATTTCTCATACCGGTACTACATGCTCCGAAATTATGTCGGTCTCATGTCATGGCTCGAAGGTAGACGGTCCAGTCTTCGGCGGTGCGTTCTCCTTCGTAAAAGGACCTGGTGCCGTCCGGTGCAGTCAGGACGAACGTGGGGAAGGCCTTGATCCCCAGGCGGTCCGACTCCGACCGGTCTGCGCTGGCGTCGACCTCCCGGAAGGTCACGCCCGACCCGAACGAGGCCTTGAGCTCGTTCCACTCGGGTTTGGCCCTCACGCAGTAGGGGCAACGGGGTAGACTATAGAATGTGAATACGTACCCCCCGGGACGCGATCGGTCGTCGAGGGGTCCGAATGCGAAGATAGCAGCCACGACCAGGACGCCGGCCATGCAGAGCTTCTGGACGAGAGTGTTCATGATCGGATGCGTTGCATGATATGAGTCACAGGTATTTTTCGAGTGCGTCCAAATCCGCGTGCCACAGCTGCTGGGGCGTCTTCTCCGTCAGAGATGATATCTGGGTCTCCAACGCATCTATCTTATGAGTCATCTCGAGGAGCTTCTCCGCCGTCATGCTGGCCAGCTGCATCTTGAGCATGTCGCGCGCCTCCGTCCGGCCCGCGCCGCTCGCCACCTTCAGTATGTCCTCCACGACGTCTTCGGCCGGCCTCCTCCAGACCGCGATGCGGCCGGACACGACCGCGTCCACGAAGGCCCGTTGGTCGCGCTTGGCCCGCAGCTCCTCCTGGAGGTCCGCGAGGGAGCGCGCCTTCCGTGCGCCGTACAGCTCGAGGCGGGCGTCGAAGAACTCCCGGAGCATCTTCTCCACGGAGGCGTACTTCCTGATCACGCCGCGCGCGTCGAAGGCGTACATGTTGTCGTCGTCCACCGACCTCCTGAGGCGGAGCGTCCTCTCCGGGTCGCCCTCGAGGAGCGCCGAGAGGGCATCCTCGGATTCGAAGACGAGGTCGATGCACACGTCTTCCTCCGTGGACGAGGTGTGCACCCGCGCGACGCCCTCGATGCCGTCCGCCGCCGTCTTGTAGGACTCGGTCCAGGTCCCGACCGGGAGCTCGGTGACCCTCAGGGCGTTCTCTCGGAGGCGCGCGAACGTCCCCCTCACTACCCACCGGCCCCCAGCGCCCGCGCCCTCCACGGTCCCCCGGAACCTCCTCCAGAAGGGCGGCATCGGCGCGAGCGTCGCTCCCGAGCCGCGCTCCAGCAGCAGCCGAAGGTTCGCCAGGACCGCCGCGGGCTCCCTGGGGTGGATGTTGGTGGAGAAGCCCCAGGCGATCCCGTTGCAGCCGTTGACCAGCAGCATCGGCAGGACGGGCGCGAGGTGCTCGTACTCGATGCTCGCGCCCTCCTCGGTCAGGGGCCGCAGGAGGGGCGCGTCTTCGCGCCGGAAGATGAGGGGAGCCGCGGCGGAGGGCTTCGTGAAGATGTAACGGGGGCTGGCGGCGTCCTTCCCGCCGAGCAGCCGCGTGCCGAAGCATCCGATGGGTTGCAGCAGATTCACGTTGCCCGCCCCCACGAAGTCCTGGGCCAGGTTGACGATGGCGTTCGCCAGGGACGTCTCGCCGTGCTTGTACACGGTGCGGAGGGCCACCTTGGCGGCCAGCTGGGCGACCTTGATCTCGTCCGCCGCCGGCGACTCCAGGAGGGTGAACATGATCTTGCGCTGGCTCGGCTTGAGGCCGTCCCACACGGACGGCAGGGACCTCTCGCTGGCGGCCAGCCCGTAGCGCACCAGGTCGTTGTTCACGAACTCGGTGAGGCTCATCTGGGGGCCCGTCAGCTCTCGCGGGGGCGTCTCGGTGGCGGCCACGATCCAGCCCTTGCGCTCGTCCGAGCGGGCGCCGGAGAAGGCGAGCTCCATGCTCCGGTGGCCCTCCGCGTCGCGGGTGTAGCGGACGAGGTCCATCCTGGCGAAGACGGCCTTCGCTTCCGCGGCGGTGTGAGTGCCCAGCCCTGCGCACGTGAGACTCGGGGGTTCGAGCAGAGGGCTCGAGCAGGGTTTCGGGGTTCGAGAATGGGCTCGAGTGGGGATCAAGCAGGGGGCTCAAGAAGGGGGCTCAAGCAGAGGTTGGGGATCGAGCGGGTGGGTTCGAGAAGCCCCCTCACCTTTGTAGTAGCGGATCTTGAAGCGCCGCTTCTTCTCGTCATCGAGCCACTCCTCGAACGCGCGCTCGCTGAAAAATTCGAGGCAGCTCCCTTTCCCCGCGGTCGGCAGCGCCCGGATGATAGGGGTCCGCATGGAGCACACGAAGCCGAGGTCGATCAGGTTCGGCCAGAACGTCTCGACGAGGTGTATGATGAGTCCCAGGATGTGGAAGCCGTCGCTGTCCGCGTCCGCCAGCACCACAAGCTTACCGTAGCGGAGCTGGCGCAGGGAGTCGTACGCTGCGCCGTGCTTCAACCCCAGGATCTTCTGGATCCGGGTCACCTCGGCGTTGGCCGCCAGCTGCTTGGCGGACGCCTCGGACACGTTGAGGAGCTTCCCCTTCAGTGGGAAGACGCCCCAGTACTCGCGCTCCTTGCGCTCGAGGGCGCCCACTCCGGCGACGGCGAAGGACTTGGCCGAGTCGCCTTCGGTGAGGAGGAGCGTGCATCTGTGCGAGTCGCGGGTCCCGGCCCTCGGGGCGTCGTCTAGCTTGGGTATCTTGAGGGTGGACGCCCCGGACTTGAAGCCGTTGGTGGACGCCAGCAGCCGCTTGTCGCTGGCGCGCTCCGCGTCCGCCACCACATCCCGCAGCTTCAGGCGGTCCGCGACCCTCTTGGCCAGCTCGGGCGGCAGGTCCAGCCTGGGCAGCCGGGAGGCGGGCGTGTTGCACGCGTCCTTGGACTGGCTCGAGAAGCTCGGGTTCGCCACGTCCACGTGCACCATGAGGAAGAGGGCCGCCCGGAGCGCCGGCACGCACCGCTCGCTCCCCTTGAGCACCGGCGTCATCGCCCTCATCAGCGCCGTGCACGCGGCGTCCACGTGGGTGCCCCCGAGGGCCGTGGAGACGCCGTTCACGGACGAGACGTGGGAGTAGCCGAAGCCTTCGGGCGCCCTGCAGACGGCGAGCCTCCACGGGCCGGCGACGTGCTCCACGAACGCCACGCTCGACACGTAGAGCCTGACGTAGTCCGCGAAGCGCTTGACCTTGATGGTCTTCCCGTCGAAGGATATGCTGGGCCGCGGCGTGCACCCGGCGGCGTCCATGACCCTGCGGCGGAATAGTGCGACCGTGTCCTCCGAGAAGGTCTCCCCGGCCTCGCCGAAGTACTCGAAGTCGGGCACGAAGGTCACCGTCACGCTGGAGCGCTCCTTGCTGGAGTCGGCCAGCCTCTTGACCTTGGTGTCCGCGGCCTTCGTGTCCATGCCCGCCCGCCAGGCGTGCGTCAGCTTGAGCCTCCGCTCGGCGTCGACCACCTCGATCTCGAACCGTTTCGACAGGACGTTGGCGAGCTTCACGCCGAGACCGTTGCGGCCGCCGGTGTACCGCTCCCGGGAATCGTCGAAGTTGTTGCCGGAGAGCAACACCCCGAACACGACCACGGGCACGTACAGCTCCGTCATCTGGTGGTGCTTGACCACGGGGATGGGCGTCCCGTCGTTCTTGATGCGCACCCGTCCCCCGTCCACGCTGACCTTGACGTACGTCAGCGCGTCGTCCCTCTTGGAGTGGTCGATGACGTTCACCAGAGCCTCGTCGAAGATCTTGTAGAGGCCGGGGTTGAAGGTGATGGAGCGCCGCACGATGGGCCCCTCGACGGCGTCCGCCACCCAGCAGTCCCGCGTCAGCGGCTCCCTGGTCCCGATGTAGGTGTCGGGGCGGAGCCGCACGTGCTCGACGGGATCGAGGACCGTGTACTCCATCTTTCCGGAAATGAATCCGGGGACCGCGGAAAGGCCCGCTATCTTCCGGCCGGACCCTTCGATGTATGCTCACCTGACGTGCTCGCGCCAAGCCCGACTCTCCCACGACGGCATGCGCTCCGCTCCGCAGAGGGGCGGCGGCAGGCTCCGCTCGCACGCCGACAGATGGTCCCGTTTGATGCGCCGAAAGGTCGGCTCGTCGATGGTGACCTTCATGTGCGCGTGCTCGTGGCTCTTCCAGCGGCCCTTGTTGTACTGCACGTTGAAGGAGTCGGTCATGGCGCCGATCATGCGGTCGATCTCGAGGAGCACCCGGTGCGCCTCCTCCGGAGCCAAGTCGGTGAGGTGCGCGACGTGGCGATACGGGGTGTATATGAAGAAATCCCGGTCCCGGAGGTCGAAGTGCAGGCGCCCGTATGCGCCGTCCCTGAACACGGAGGACCTGATCTTCGGGGACCTGAAGGGGTCGCAGGTGTAGCACGCGGAGCTCCCCGAGGACACCGGCATCGCTATCTGCACTCCGTCACCAGATTCGAGAGGCCTCTGCGACCGAGCACGCGCAGCCAGAGGGCCTCTGGGTCGAACGGAGCTGAGTCTGCAATGTCATGGTTCGTTAGCACTTCTATAGTTGGACAGCATACGTAGATTCGAGCTTGTCAGAATGTCGTCTGGCAACCCGGTGAGCAGACGGCTAAACGTGGCAGTTCGGGAAGAATATATCTTTTGGTCGGGCACTCGCGGAATGGGTATCCCTAGTGGATTCGTCAATAAGACACATTAAGAAATGTGTCTTACGGAGGATCCTTGAGTCTGATTTCCCTAATGAATCTCTTAATTAAGACAGTGAGACACATTTTTTGGAAAGTTTCTCAGAATCCGATGAACGATCTAGATCCGCCACGATCTCGAGAATCTCAGGAGCTTTCCCAAAAAATGCGTCTTACTGTCTTGTGTCTTGTGGCGATTCTGACTAGGGAATTCGCTAGGGCAAGATCCTTTAAGTAGCCCCTACCGGACGCATTATTTATCGTGTCTTGTGGGTTGTTTGACTAGGGAGTTCGCTAGGGATTTCTCCATTAAGTGACTCTCATGATAAGCTTCGGGATGCTGACGTGGCAGTTCGGAGAGAATGTGTCTTGGTCGGGCACTCGGGGGATCGGTATCCCTAGTGGATTCCTGAATAAGACACTTTAAAAAATGTGTCTTACGGAGGATCCTTGAGTCCAACTGCCCTAGTGAATCTCTTAGTTAAGACAGTAAACAGTAAGACAAATGTTTTGAAGAGTTCCCCAGAATCCGATGAACGATCTAGATCGCCACGATCTCGAGAATCTCAAGAACTTTCCCAAAAAATGCGTCTTACTGTCTTGTGTCTTGTGGGGATTCTGACTAGGGAATTCGCTAGAGTAAGATCCTTTAAGTAGCCCCTACACGACGCATTATTTACCGTGTCCTGCGATTCTTCTTCGAACAGACGAGCTAATTTACGGAAGCCCGGATACCAAATCCGCCACAAATTATCGGGTGCCAGATCGCCCCATAAATGCCACTGGTAAATAAGGTTCCCCGGTAAAATCCATTCACTGAGACATAATCGCAGTGTTGTCACACGAGGACGCTGCGGTGTAAAGCGTGTTTCTTTTCCCGTGGTAAGTTATCGATCAAAAATGTCGCAAGTGTTCTTGGTCATACGCGACGAGGGGGAGTATTCAGATCGTGAGTGGAGTGTGGAAGCAGTGTGCTCGACCAAAGACCACGCTTTTACACATGCTTGCAAGCTTGCCGCGGCACTATTCAAAGAACATTGACGGGACCTGACCTGGCGCGAATTCTATTCTCCAGACATCGTTCAGACTTGGACGGTGGACGGACCATGCGACGAAGATGAGGTGGTAGATAATGCAGCTATCACACGCCACCATCCCGAATTGTTGCCTGTGATAGAGGCCAGAGCGCATGCAGCAGCGATCCGTGATAAACTGCTCCAGGAAGCGCAGATCAATGCCAAGAAGCTTCGCGACCGCCACTCACTAGACGACCAGCTTCGGAATCGCACCATATCAGTAGAACGGTATTATGAGGCGGTGGACCGCATGTCAGAACATGATGGTCCTTGAGAACACTCTGTAAAAGCTTCCTGAAGGAACATGCACCTACCGAATCCCAGTATAAGGAGTTTAGGGAGTCGTATTGTATGCATTGAAGACCCCCTTTGACTTACCCTCTCACCATCATCCCGTCAACATGAAAGGTGGGTATACCGTATGACTCATCATCGTCAGATTGCATGTGTGTGCTTGGCGGCTGGCGATCTATCACGCAATAGATGTATTCACAACCTGTTTCTTTTTATGGTAGGAATAAAGTCTAGCAATCAACTATTTCAAAGAAGACCCGCAGAGCCCACTTTTCACGGGCTAACTATATGCAGTTCCCGGTGTCGCGACAGTCCGTCGACCGACAACATTGCAACAGGGTTGCAACTCTGTTGCAACACCGTCGCAACACCGGAAGTACGTTTTCGACGTTCGATTTTCATACGTGGTCGACATAACCGACCGCCGAGTCAAACTTTCAGCCTACAATGTTTCGATCGTAGACTCACTTTTTGGCCGATAGCCGGATGTCAAACTCAACTGCCGGGCTCCGGAGACTCGATATATTGAACCCAGTAAAAGCACATTAACACCATTCCCATTCTAGAATGCCCAATTGACACACTACTGTAAGTTACAGTATGTTTCTAATGTCCTAGGCTGCTGAAATAGAGAGAGTGTCTTCGAGTGATTTTGAAACGCCGTGTAATTGTCTTTTTTACCCCTATTTGCGGGCAAAGTACTGAGGCAATGTCGCAACACTGTTGCGACGTGTTCAAAGTTATCGCGGAGTTGTTGCCTGACCGTCCGGAAAGTGCATATAACTAACCTGTGTTCCGAGTCACTGCACAACCCACATCCAAGCTTGGCAGTTTCGCATCTTCTAAAGTATAGAGCGCTTAGCAATATGGCAAGACACAAGTGTAAGCGGCTTGGTTGTTGCCAACGAATTTGACCTCTAGGTTAATGCCATGAGGCATCGAGCCGGAAGCAGTCTCACTTTCATAGAATTAGTCGACGTTTCCGACATGCCGGGATCTGTAGGATGCAAACAAAGGATCGACTTCAAATGGAACAGAGGGCCATAATCATGCCCAACTCATTTTGACGTGACGTCACCGATCACACAGACCAGCTGGCGAGATAATTTACCTACATTCGTTGCGCAACCCTTGATAACAACCTACGAGTTTGTTTGGTTCACCAGTTCCGAACCTCTAGACTCCAAGTCTTAAGCCAAGCTTCAGGTCCCTTTCTGGAACATGCAATGCAGCCCACATGACGCATGTTATGCAGGTTGACATTACTATGCAACACACTCCTAGCTAGTCCGACGACAGGTGCGTATACCTACACTCCTATGCTCTACCGTTTTTCCAATGTGGTCGAGTCGAATTATGACTCGACCCCAATTTAATGTTTACCATGTTGTTTGTTTGCTCTTTGAGTATCAGAAGAGGACCAATGCCTTACTGATTAACCAATTTCAACCTGCTCAGTTGATCAAAATCCAAATAGGCACTCTGATCATATGCTCCTGGGGTTTGCCCTACGCGGATGCCGCCCTATTTTGAAGGATCTCTTTCAGTCATGCAGCGAATGCAAAGCCAAAACTGGCATTGAGCTCCAGGCGTGCTCAATACGGTACGATACACGTATTATTGTGGAGATCCACAGAAAAGAAGCTCCGGCGTTTCCCTGAGCGCCAATCCTAGATGCGTGCTGGACAAACCCTCAGTGGCGCCTCAGCTTTTTTTCGAACCCCCAGGCTAGCGGTAGCCACGCTTGGCATCGAACAGATCGCTCTACAGGTGCGCGACCCTGCGAGGATACCAAGTGCTTTACAGCCCTGTGCGTACCAATATGAGCGAACAATCGACGTCCGGATGATCGACGTCGATCTTTTCCGTCACCTTCGCGAAGTATTTTGGAGGAGGGGATGCTATACAGGTCCCAGCTCCATGCAGGACCAGAGGGACCGGCCGAACTAGAACGGATCTTCGATCGTCGCCGCAAACAAAGTATGACAACCTCGACACCTGCAATAGTATTCAAGTGCGCCACCGTGTTGGCATGGCTGCTGTCAGGTGATGGACAGATGCTCGAATGTGGACGAACACAATGTAAAGCACTACAAAACCCAGATTTGCAATCTGGAGAAACCAGATCAACCAGATCGGCTCGAAAGAAACCAATCAACCAGATCGGCTCGAAAGAAACCAGATCGCCCAGATTGGCTCGAGTACTTCCCTAATTACACCGTTTTTCGGTCCGCACAAGTATGAAAAGATTCGGATGAGAGAAAGGAAGAACACAAAAAAAAAACGAGAGATAGCCGCAGGCACGCCCCGAAAACACTCTCAGCCAACAAATAGCTCCTCGATTATTACGTGGGTTACCAGCAAACCTAATTCAGTGGAGCCCCAACAGGGGACCACTCAGAATCTGGAATTCCCCAAATGTCGTCAAAGTTTCGAAGAATGTCGTTCGAATGTGTCCCAAAGAACCCATTTGCCTCGACGGAGAGCAAAACCCTTTAGTTAGCTCAAAGACCCGTGCATCAGGATTCAAATCGAGCCGAAGGACGCTCAGTGAAAGAATAGAACTGTCTCCAAGTCAGGCAGCAAATCTAAGCAGGGCCGTTTGAGAAATCTCATTACGAACTTTGAGCTGACCGTAGCACTTTCAACAACCGGGGGCCACTCACCGTGCAGGCGAAGCGGGATTCTGCTTGACGACCCCGTGGGTTACAACCCTGACCGGGGAAGTGTTCCACAGCTGTGGAGGGACTGTGGTTCACGGGCCAGCTCCAAAACGTGCGGCTCCTCGCCGTGATCGAGGTTGACACAGTCCATCATCTCGTGGCCGTCGCCGCTCATCGCCCGCCTGCATAGTGTCAAGCAAACCGGTTGTCAGCCTTTCAAAGGTTTTTGCGAAGTTCGACAGGCTCGGTTCCGTCCATCTTGCGGTCCAAAAACTTGCCGCGTCGACCTGAACGCGTCGACCTAGCCGCAGTTTCCGGCTTTGCTTCGGCGGAGCTTCCATTTTCCTTGCTCCTCAACCTTGCACAACCCTACAGCGCGCCAGAAAGCAGTGCCACAATCAGGTCAAACAAGTCCGATTCTGTAATCAAAGCGTGTGACTTGTTTCTTTCTATGCAAGCTTGTTATATGGTTCTGCTCGTCCCGCCACAAAACAACTCCCTAGCCCCACATCTTACCGTGCGACTTCTTCCATGCTCAGCTGTCGTCCCACTTGCTGAAGCGGCGGCAGTTGGGGGCCCGTTCGGAATGACGTCAGCGTCACTCTTTCCGCATGCTCGCTGGCGCTGCGGGCGTCCGGCGTGCCACGTGTGCACGACGAACCGGAGCTAACGGTCGAGCGGGATCCCTCTGACACGGCGCGCCGTTCGGAGGGATCCCCCTCAGGGGTCTCGGGCCGGCGACGGTCGTTCAGTATCTGCACGGAGGCAAACCAAGCACCTTCAAACTCGGTACAAAGTTTACATAAAACACATATAACATGAGATGTGAGAACGGTACAAAGCTCGTGTATGATATTGACACAGCACTTGAAGAGAAGAACAACTTGGTCGAACGGATAGCATAGTGGATTTTAAAAAGAGCACTAACAACTCAATATATTGCGAAGAGTGCGAGGCGCGCAGCCAGTAAAACGGAAAAGACTCTCAGCAGTGGCACAGACGCGCCGCAATGCAAATCAACAAGAGTGTTCGGCCCAGAACAAGGAGGACAGGAGCGAAACAGTGCGTGATAACGCGTCCGATTTTGAAAACGGGGAGGTACATATATGCAAGGGTCGTTCTCAGGTACATTCTCAGGCCCCCAAGAGACTGACGAGGAGGCCTTCCCAAGCAATGATCCCCCAGATCCTTTTGTGTTGCAAAGAATACCTCCTATGCAAAATGAAGCTTCTATTCACGCACAGCAAAAGCACCGAGCCTCCTGCAAGGACTCGAAGGTCAATACCAGAATTCCAAAGGTCTGGTCAATTAAGCACTTCTAGCTCTTCGAGTTTCAGACATCTCGGCGGAAACATGGCTTAGGAGCGGGAACATGAACCGGGAGCGCTTACCAGGTGCCCCTCGTCCACTCGGCAGACCACGAGGTAGTCCCCCGGGCGCAGCCCGCGTGAGGCGACGAAGTCGGCGGTGTGCTCAAAGACGTAGACCCGGCTCTTGTTGTTGGGCCAGAACCTGGGGGGGAAGCGGCGGTGACGCCAGTACACCAATGAGATGACGTCAACGGGTTAAAAGTTAAGAACGACATCACACCCTGCGTTAAGCTGTGTAACGAGGAAAGGAACGGGTGCAGATCGCTCTTAGAAGATGCTGACACAGCAGAGGCGCCTTCATACGTAATCTAGTGTTTCAGCATCAAATTCCCATTCTCGCAGCAACTTTATTGTACGTCTGCGTGCTTTCTCAAGCACAGCGCCAACAAATCTAGAGATGCAGATCGGCTACGGGCTGAATGCTAGACAACGTCACGCCGACGCGAGGGCGGCGTCCCACCCTACTAGGAGCCAGCAATCAAAGGGCGCTGTAAAGATGGACACCTCAAACAAAAACGTAACCTGAAAAAGCAAAGGTTCACAGAAGGGCTGTGAGTCGAGCAATCAAGAGGATCCTCTCACCGATAGCGCAGCTGCCACCGGTTCCTGTCAGCGTCCTCCACCATGATGAGGCCCCCTTCCTTGTCCAGCACCTTCGGCAGGTGCAGCTCCGCTTGGCTCTAATGTCAGACAACACGGAGAACATGACGTCATCACTCTGCGCGTGCGCGGGCTTAGGTCCCCTCATGAGCGTGTGCTGGGAAGCTCGTTACCAGTCAGTCAACAATAGTTTGAGCAGTCAATTCCAGCCTTCTACATTCACCGTCCGACTAGACCAACCCAAGCAGAACTACGATTAAGGCAGAGCACATTTGAACGACGACGCCGATCCAAGGAGGCCTCGGAAGTAGCAAAACTCTGCAATCAAGCAATTAACCAAGCATCTGATGGCCAGCTTCACTCGCAACTTGCTTCCGGCAAGATCGACGACTCCAGGATACAGCTGGCAGAACAGAGAGCCAGAAGCTAGCACTCTAACTAGCGCCTCAAGGGACATGAATGGCAAAGTAGAAGAGCTATGCTGGCAGAATACCCGCCGGAAGTACCAAGAAATCCACGTCTCACCTACACCAAACGGACTCTATCTAGGGGTGAAGTATCCAAGGGCATCTGCCCCCCCGTTCTGATTAACGATTGATGCAATCGAAAGCTGGTATAGTGAGACCAACTTTGACAAGAACGAACCAGGATTTACAGACGGCAGACTGACCCTCAACGTTACGACGGGGTGATGCCGTTTGCAGAAAAGCTCCCCCGCCCCTCAAACTAGAACAGCAGACCAAAGCTTCCTGAACATGGTAAACCACACCATCTCTAAGCAGGGCACAAGACGACTCACTTTGGGCAGAATGATCCTTCCCAGGGGGCTGGTATCACTGGCAGTCAGCACCTTTTCAAAGAGAAACTTGCCCCTCATGGGCCGTTGTGTCACCGGCCCCCGATCCCATTGCAGTGGCGCCTTGTTCGCTCTCAACTCTGCGGAAGAGATGGGTTTAAAATATGAAGTCAGCAGAATGCCCCTTAGCGGAAAAGCTGACATCGGTGCACAAATTGCGCAGTCAAGTAGGCAAACTTGGCGGTTAACACTTGGTGAGAAAACAAACGAACCTGCTCGGGAAACTCGAATTCGTGGCATCAGCTAAAGCAACAGGAAATACGAATAGAATGAGTGCAGACTGGACATACTTGTGTCCACAATCTTCAAAGTATAAGCATGTAGCAAAGCATTGAAACAAACGTTCACAGGCCAGAAACAACTTGCAAACCCTTTGACTGGTCCGCCCACCTTTTGGATCCTTTCCCAGATGGGGCGTCGCACAGCCGCCCCTCATGCGGAGCGCCCTCACAGTCCGAGGCGGCTTCCCACCGCTCGTGGCCGAACGCTGTAGACCGCCCGCAGGCAGTCCCATCTCCAGGGGGGGATTCGCACCAAAAGCAGCGGAATGCGAGGCCGGGTTATAGAAGAACCTGTTGCCAAAACCCGGTTCGGGCCACGATTGCGGGGCCGAACCGGCCGGCGCGCTGTGAGACAGGAACTGGTTTGGAGTGGGGGGGAACGGGAGCAAGCTCATGTCGTCCCAAGGATGTCCCCCCAGGAAGTTCTGGTCGGATGCTTGCGGCAACTCGCCGTGCGGGGAGGGATTGGGGTAAGCCAGAGCCGGTTTCGGTAACCTGCATTCGGCCTTGACCCGCCCCTCGTTATGCAACATGGATGCGTCTCTAAAAGAAGAGATAGCCAAATCCCCCATGTTCCACCCCGCCTGGTTGGCGGCCAGGGTGTCAGGCCTGCCACCGAAGGGGGTGGGATCCGCCAGCAAAGTGGTCCCCCATTGGGGTCGGTACTCGTCCTGGGGGGTTGCTTTGTCCAGGTCAAGCGGGGGGGCGGAAAGCAGCGCGTTCCCAACTGCTCGGGGGCTCATGAGCTGCTGCTTCTGCTTTTTCCCATTGGAGGGGTCGTCGTGACGTTCGATGGAGGTATTGCTGCTCTGCTTCTGACGGTAGGTCTTGCAAATCTCCACCAATTTTTGTACCTAGCGGGGGAGGGAGAACTACGTTTACCAACTGGCATGGATGGCAAATATGTATGGGGCCTGAGAGTTACAGGGGGGTGGAAAGCAGAAGCAGTAAAGGGAGGAAGAATCTGGACAAACCGCACGTTGCACTGCAATCAGCTCTTACGAATACACATGTGAAAACAGCAGAGTGACGTCCTAAGAAAAGTAGTGCGAGCTTTGAACTACGATGTGCATACGGTAGTTGGAAAGAGTGAGCAAATGCTCTGCAAAAACCCACCCAAAAAACGAAGCAAAGGGCACTCCGAACTGTGTATATAGAATTCCTAGAGATTGAATAAGTGCTCACTGGCAGCAAGCAGGCAAAGCCCGGTAAGACAGGCAATGCTCTTGATCCAGGTTCTTAGTGTCAATAGCTTATTGAAGGAAGCCAGATAGATTGCAACAAACCTTGCCAGGGTCGAAGTCCTTCAGCTTCCTCCCCAGAACTTGCCGCAGGTTGTCGACATTCGCGAGGCGCGCCATGTCTAACGGAACCTGCTCCCCCCCCCCCACTCATCCAGACTGTCGCCACACCTCAACACAGCCCCTTTTGAATCGAGCTCCTTCAGGCCCGCCGACTGCCCCCCCCCTTCACCAGGGGTTTCACCCTGTTGCTGCTTTAGCAACGAGGCAGCACCCCCTGGTGCATTCGCCTGGGGGGGCAGTGCGGCACCTGGGGCAGCCCATGGCCACATTGCTTGCCCCCCCAGACCGTAAGGGGGGGGGACCCAGGGCCCCTGAGGAAATTGGGGGCCGCCAAAGAAGGGGGCGGGGGGGTAGAAAGGGTGGCCAACCATGGCAGGGTGGGCAGAGTTGAGGCCCCTCAGCGCAGCCTCGCTGTAGTTCCCCGGAAAGGCGGAGTTTGCCAGGGGGGGTACGATGACCCAGGGCGGCTGGACCCCCGGCCGGGGGGTGGAGGAGCTCCGCAGCTCCTTGGGGCGGTGGTTGGAGATCCACTTCTTCAGCTGTTTGATATCCATGCTCATGTCTGCGCAGATCTGGTGTGCTTCCTCCATGCTCTCCACTCCAGGGCCCATCCAGTTGACCTTAGTCCCAAAGTCGTGGAGCGTTTTCTGTTGCTGTGGGCTGAAGCGCAACCGCTGGTTCTCCCCCCCCGGCTGCGGTTTGGGCACCTCTACCAGCTCTCGGCGGTAACCCCCTACCTGACCTGGTTCCTTGAAGCTCTGTGAGTGGAAGGTCGTTTTAGGGGAGGGAAGAGGGGATAGAATGGGGCTGGTTGGGGTAGAGTTAGGACGGACCCGTGAGAGGAGCCTATTCCCACTGACCCTATTCCCACTGCCGGTATAAGTCAGGGTGGAGGACTGCGACTCTACATGCAGGGGGTCAGACGGCCTCGCTCTGGGGAAAAGCTGCGGCAGGTGCGTTTCCCCCCTGCTCCAAAGCTCAGACCGATTCAATCCATCGAGTAACTGCTCCCGCAAAGGACTCACGGTCTCATCTGATAAGCGCACCCCCCAAGCGTCAGCTTCAGCTGCCACCCCCGCATTTTGCACTCTTTCAGCACTTTGTTTTGCACGCTCATCCGGTCCCCCACTTGACACAAAGTCGTGAAACGCCCCCACCTGGCTCACCTCTGGGGCTTTCCGCTCGCACCCCCAAGGGCCTCTGCCAATTCCCCCCCCCCCTGCTGCTCCGTTCAAACCACCCCCCCGAGTGCTCGTCCCCACTCTCTCCCCGCCGCAATGACCCATGCTCATCCGACCACTGCACATTCGACTTCAGAGCCGTCATCAGCTTTTGATCCACCTCCATCTCCCCCAGTTGCGACAGACCCGTGCTGGGAGCCCCATCCCCCCTCTCCTTCAAGTCCGGAGCCCTGTCACACAACTCCAGCAACTCCTGGATCGCCCCCTCGCTTGACGCAGCTTCCACGTCGCCCCCTGCATCCTCCGTGCACTTTGCCAACGCATCCCCTCCTTCCCGTCCGTGGGACTTGCTCTTCAGAATGCTCTGCCCCCTTCCACTAAATGCCGGCAGCTTCGTCTCATTACCCCCCTTGACCCCGTGTAAGTCCTCAATCCCCCTTGCATTAGGCTTTCCCCCCAGCAAATCACCCCCCCGCTTCTCAGTTGCAGGCAGGTCATCGTTCTCATCATCATCGTCTGACTCGATTCCTCCCCCGCTTGGCCTGCTATCCACCACCCCCAGTTTGCTGTTCACCCCGCCTCGCTCCTCGTGCTTCTCCGAGCCCCCAAAAGCCTCCCACGAGAGAATCTCTGAAAAAACGTCAAGGCTCTCGAGCCGAGACAGCTTGCGTGGATCATGAAGACCAAACTCGTTCACACTAAGCTTATTCACACCATAAAAGCCATCCCCTCTCGCCTCAGCTGCCAAGGCTGCCTCCACCTCTGCCAGCATAGCATCCCCAGCTGATCCAACTGCTCTGCGACATCCGTCCCCACAGGCCCTTGAGAGTTGGCATTACCGGCCCTGATCCCAGACTCAACTTCCGGGGGCCCTGTTTCTGGCTCGTGCGGCCAGCACAAACTGCTGCGCGAATCAGCTCCACTGTCAGCAGGGCCTGGAGTCGTTGCAGGCTCGAATGCATTTAGCTGCCTGTTTGGAGAACTAGCTGCCAAAGACTGTGGGGTGTTGCACGGCAATGCTGCTGGAGCATCTCCATCAGAAGAAAGAGTGTGCTCCCTATGGCCAGTCATGCTGCGGCTTTCAATACCAAGCTTGAAGTGCCTGGATTGAGCTATTTTCTACATGCTGTAGTGTCTACACAAGCTGATGTTGACATCCATCCGACATCTGCAGAAAACAAGGATGCATCAGAAAGTCATCTGCTAATCCAGTAAAATTCGGTTACCCAAACAAGCTGTGCCAACGTGAACATAAGATTGAACCAAACAAGCTGTGCCAACCTGAACATAAGATTGAACCAACAAGCTGTGACAACCTGAGCATGAGCGAGGGAACCAGAACCATCTGCTGGAATCCCGGCATGTCAACCATCAAACAAGCTGCAGTACTCAGAAAGCTATTGAAAAAAGGCGACAAAGCTGAAAAGAATGACCGAAAAACGAGTCTGCACCAAAACCTACACAACATGGATACCTCACTAATGCTGTGCAAGCAAAAGAACCTGGTGTTTTCTTGAGTCAGATGCACCTTGTAATGATTAACCTCCAATGAGATCCTGTGGCATGAGCAGTCAAAATCAGAGTATTTCAATCAGTCCGCCTGAATTTGTTCGGCAGTCAGCTCTAAATTGCTACAGAAAAGCTTGTTACAATGATTGCCAGGCACGACCTACTAATGTCACGCCGTGGCAATCAGAAAACCTCTCTGCTAAAGCCTTTCCTGATGGTCATATGTAAGCCCCCACCTGGACTGATTTGAGAGAAACACTAATGCAACTCCCAGAGCAAAAGGCAACAGTAAGAACATACCCCAGCTCCTGCTTTTCTGCAGCGAGACCCCCAAAAAAGCGGACATTTAAGTACATGCTTGAGGGCTGTCGTCAAAACTACATGTAGGTTTCTCTCAGCATTCCAACATTTCGAAACCAAAAAGCATTATGCAGCGGCTCAATCTCACAACTCTAAATGCAATTGACCAATCCATGAACATTGTTCAACCAACGGACTCACCGTCTTTCTAGAAGCACTGTCTTGCAGCTGCTCAACCAAAACCTCTGGATCAAAGTGCTGGAAGACCACAGTAGGCACCCATATACTTTTCAACCAAGCCTCTTTCAAAGCCAACTGCTTTCCACAAATAGATGGAGGTCCTTTGACAGCCGGGCCTCGCCTCATCCACACAGTTCACAAACCTTCCCTGACCCGAGACGCGTGTGCATTTGCACCACATCGCCCGAGGCAGCGGGCACAAGCCAAATCTCCTATGCGGTACACTGGGACCGCTTCGGGCCAAGCTCAGCAAGGACATGACCATGAACCAGCTCGATCCTTCTTTGCTAAGACTACCGCGTATCAGGACAAAGACGGTGTCACAAATCTTTGCCCAGACAAAATACATTTTTAAACAAATGCGAAGTTGCACGTTCTTCTTTGGTCGGATGTAAGGTGGTGACCTTTTGACAATCTGTTTCGAGCTTTGACACCCTAAAAATGAAACACGGCTCGGTAAAAATTCGACCTCCCGCGGGCTCCGGAAAAGCGCGATTCGGATCCAGCCTGCGTTCTGCATGCAGAAGTGTCCGAGGGTATCCGAAAGATGTCGCGATTCCTCGATTGTCATTGGCTGCTCTTCAAGCAAAGAGTTGCATGTCGAGCAAAGTCTTGACAAGCGACGCTTTTTTGGTGGGTTCGGAGCCAATGAAAGGACGGTGGCAATGTGATTCTCGTGCTTGACGCCAACTGTCAGCTTTTGGACCTAGAAACACAAAATATCTTGTGGTGATTGTGCACCCTACGCCCATATGACGGCGTACAGTGAGTTCAGCTTCAGAGAGGCGTCATTTTCAAATCCAGTCTAGACGGGCCGTCGGATTGCCCTTTTGCTTTCATCGCACGATGTAGATCTGCATGTTTGATGTCCTTGCGGCAGGGCGGTGGCATTACGCTGTAGTTGCCTGCCGTGGACCTTGTTGTCCGTGTTCCGTTCCGTTCAAAAAGCTCGTTCCGTTGTCAGTCGGCTGTGACTCAAGCAGGCTACAGCTGACTCACGTGCAGCATGACGTCATACCTTTCAAAAACGTCAGCAAAGATAGTCAGAGCGGGTTAAAGGAGAATCAGTAATCTGAGGACCGGAGCCCGGATTGCGGTATTGATGGAAGGGTTGTTGAGGCTCTAACTTGCCAGGCGAGGTTTTGGGTCTTGACCTGGGAGCTTCCCAATCTTTGATTGACCGAAAGGAGCCTAGCCCCAGGGTTTCGCCCCTACATCATATTAGCTGCCTACAGTGTCTACCTGCCTACACAGGCTTCAGGGCGCTTCAGGGCGCTTGATTCCGCTAGCTGCTGAGCACGACCATGTGCTCTCCGTTGCCGGGAAGAGTGCCGCCATGGCAGGAGCGGGCATGGCTGGCAAGGGGGAGGGCGCTGCATGATGGTGGGGGCTTTTGCACGCAAGCGGTCGTTTTTTAGCATCCTTTTAGCCGCTAACAAGTGACCTCAACCCGTGCTTTGAATGTTTGTGACAGTCTCCGCTTTTGTCATGGCAACTCCTAGCTTGCATTGGCAGCCCGAGCTACTTCTTTGTTCAAGCAGTAAAGGCGTCAGCTGCGGCTTTCAAGTTGGAACAGGTTTTAGTGGCGTCCGCTCATGGTGATGGCAAAACATCCGCTGGTCCTTTGAAACCAACGCTTGAGGTGAAGTCATCGCTTCGCGTGGTTAAGGGAGCCTGCATGTTCACCCTTGCCCAGTGCTTGCAGAACTGTTTCTGAAAAGGTGAAAATCATACAGCGAGAAAATGCTGCAGACGAGCGTAATGGTTTTATTGCTCACTCTTCTGCACAAGAAAGCGATAAAGGGTCAAAAGCGCATTAGATTGGTAGCAGTGGGGATCCTACTTTTTCTGAGGCATGCCCTGGACGCACGTGACTTGTCGCAGATCGCAACTTTCCCACGGTCTCCTCGCAGTCTTCACGCAGCCTTGTCGCAATATTGTCGCGCATCCCGACGCTCCCGCATTTGTGCATCGCGCTTGCATCGCGCATGTTGTCGCGCACGCATAGATAGCGACGCACGGTTTTAAACATGGGTGTGTCATATGTGCATGTTGAATAGATGTTTTGTTGCCTATCTGCCTATGGATGTGCACAAAGGTGGAAATGTGCGGCGTCGTGAAGATGCATGTTTGTAGACGGGAAAGCCGCTCCATATCCAAGATCGTATGCAAAACCATAGTGCTCAGAAACGAGGATCCCACTAGGCTCTCACTAGTACCATAAACTGATTGTGGACGACATAGTATAGTTGTTCAAGCGTGCATGTTCGCGGGCCTTGTTGCGAAGCCGCGGAGCCTGACGGAGTAGACGCAGGCTTGTCGCAGCCGTCGCAGACTCCACGCAAAGGCATCGCGCCTCACAAAGCCTCCCGCAAGCTGCTGCGCTGACCACCACGCGCGCTGCCTCGCGGTGACAAATCGCGTCCAGGACATGCCTTTTCTGCGTCTAGCGCTGTTGATGCACCAAAGCCAGCTGCAGGTCTGGCCCCAAATCTGTATGTTGGTAGCGGTCCGCTAATACCGAGAGACAGAACCACTTTTGATTGGAGACTCGCTAGGGATATCGAGGGAGCGTCGGCAATGACGTTCAAAGAAGCAAGCAGGTGAAAAGGAGGAGGATGGCGGCCTCGAGCGCGAAAAGTCTCTTGTTGATGTGTGGGAACACAGATGTTGGCGACGGGGTGTAGTGGATTGGAAAGAGAGTTTGAGGGGTTGGATGTTCGGCGGTCTGTGAGGCTCAGAGAGAAGGTTGAGAACGAGGGCTTTCTCACGAATCAGATTTCTGGCTTGGAAGATAAGGGCAAGAGAACCTCGATAATGAGCGATGCTTGGAAAGCGCATGAGTTTCGCCACGGAGTTTTGCTTGTGCAACATCTGAAGATTGCTGGGCTCATCTGTGAGGGGCTTCAGTACCGGGTACTGGGGTACCGTACAACCGCCGAGTCAGCTTGTAAATCTTATTGATTAGATTGTACAATTCGTCAGAATGTTCTCGTCAGACGCGCGGTCTGCTAATTCCGAGCGTTCCACAGTTTGGTGACTTAAACAGAACCGGCGGACTGCAGGGCCAACGCGCACCGGCATGGGTCGGTTCCTTCTGGCCCTCCAAACTCCGGGCCCCTCCAAAACTCTGAACTGCGAAACCGCGATGGGTCATTTAAGACGCCCTGTCGGAATTTTACAATTCTTCAATAAGTGGACCTAAGTCAGCCTCACCTGGGTAGTCTTACCCATGATTATCACGGCCGGGGTGTCCAAATCCTACCAGTTTTTGCGTCGAGTAGGCAGGTCACCAATTTTTAGCTCCAACAGCTGCATTTATTGGGGAAAATCCTGATTTTTGAGAAGCTAATCAGAAAAGTGCAGATGCTACGAGGCTCGCCCGGCGCGTCTTCAGGTTGTCCGCCTGTGCCTTGTTCCAAATCGTGTTGTTCTTTCGAACCCGTCTGAGGACCTTTTGCCTCTCGAGTCGGTCGATGAACGCCGCGTTTCCTTGGAGAGATACCTCCAGGCGCTTGTGCGAATAGACCGTAGGCTTCGCGCTCTTGTCGTCTGAAAACATGCGCGAGAGCTTTGCTTTGAGGCCGCGCTTGTCCGCCTCGCTAGCGTCAGATACTTCGTTATTCGATTCTACGTGCAGAGTTCGAGAAGCTTTCGAAGCCAGTAGCTAGAATGAATTCGCGCAGAACTCCGATTCCGCTGGGGAGGTTAGCGGCACCACGGCAGTTCGGCCGCACTCGAATGTATGGCCGCCGAAAATCCAGTTGCAGTAGACGGCGTTTCCGAAGCGTTCGAAGATCCCCACTTGATGAGAGCCGGTGTCGCAGTCGACGAGGCTGCGAGCACCGGCGCTGGTGGTGATGCGGACCGACGACACCGCTCTCACGCTGGTGCAACCTTTCTCTTGTCGCGGCAAGACGCGAGTGATCGTCGTGACCTTCAGGACTAGGGACGAGTCGTCGGCTTCCGGCATCGGCTCTCTGATCCCGAGCCGCAAGTCCAGATCGGAGTCGGCACCTTTGTTGGACTTCCCCTGCATCCTCGCGGACAGCGTTCTTATGGTGTAAACGACGGAGCGGCCCTTGAAGTTATCTTTCTGCGCCTTCGGAGGCGGGCGGCCATCGAAAGAGGTGCGCCTGGAACTCACTCTACTCCGGGGCGTCCACTCCCGAAGCACTTTGTATCCGGAGGACTCCCACATCTTGCTCCTCTCCAAGACGTCTGGGTCGTCATCGGTTGCGTCCGCGCCGCTCTCCTCCATGAGCAAAACCCTGATGGGCTTTGCGCTCCTCGGGTGGAAGGAGATGCTGATGTCGTAATCTCCTTCCAGGCCGAGACCGAGGAAGCTGCAAGCGGAGGATGCGTTCACGAAGCGCACGTCGAGCACAGAGACGTCCTCGTCCCAAAAAGCGACAGGCTCGCTAAGCTGTAACTGGAGTGGGTATCTTCCTTTCCGTGCACTAAGGGTGAGCAGAGCGCGCTTCGGCTCCGCGCAAAGTCTTTGCTAAGCTGTACCTGGAGTGGGTATCTCCCTTTCCGTGCACTAAGGGTGAGCAGAGCGCGCTTCGGCTCTGCGCAAAGTCTTTGCCAAGCTGTAGCTGGAATGGGTATCTTCCTTTCTATGCACTAAGGGTGAGCAGAGCGCGCTTTGGCTCTGCGCAAAGTCTTTGCCAAGGTGTAACTGGAATGGACATCTTCCTTTCGGTGCACCACGGGCACGGACTAAGCTCTTTGAGTACAGTCCGTTTTACACGTGGCGAGAAACAGTTCGCCGCAATATTTTCGCCGCACGATGCATGATATATGTCTGCTGGCTCGGGCGCCATCATCGAATATGCCGACGACAAGATGGCGGGACAGATGGCGAAAGGCATCCATACTCATTCCGACGACGGGCAAAACCGTAGCAATCCGCATATTGCTGACGCTGTGGTACTTTACGGAGTTCTCATGCGTGGCGGTAGGCCTCTTCTACTCATCCAAATGGATGACCAAACATCCCACGGATCGTCGTCAATACGGCGAGGCGGTGTGCCTTTTCTTGTTCTTACTGATTCTCTTCGCCCTGGCGACCACCGGACTGTTTTTGAACATCAGAGCTCTGGCTCGACCTAAACCTGCCCCGAAGTCCGCAGTCAAGACCACTTGACCGCCTCGTTCTACCTCACGTCGAATCCAAGTCTGCTCGTCCACCGCTGCTCCCACTCGTTCCTATTCAGCAGATGCCTTACCGAGAGTCGGCACGTGTGGCCGGGTCTCTGCGCTCGTCCGACGACCTGTCTCTCGGTGCCCTCGTCCATCTTGTGCAGCATGATCACGTCGGTCGTGGTTTCGATGTTCAGGCCACACGCGAAGAGCGACGAGTCCCATCAGAACCTTGACTCTCCCTCGCTTGAAGTCGCGCACCACGCCGTCGATGACCGCCTGAGACCCTCCCTCCAGATCCGCATAGGGCACGCCGCGCGAGCGGAAACGGCCTGGATCTTGATAGATCCTGACGTGCTTGGAAAAGAGGAGGATCTTTGCGGCCGGGCCGGACTTCTCCACGATCTCCAGCAAGCACTCCAGCTTGTTCGGCCCCTCTTCCCCCTCCTTCTGGGGTGCTTCCAGCTCGGCCGTTTGCAGGCTACCCGAAATCCTCGCCCCGCAGACCGGACACTCGGACGGCGGCTTCGCACCGCAGGCTTCGCAAAACGCATGGTCGCAGGGAGCGACCAGCCGCCGCGAGATCGGGCCGTCAAAGCAGGCGACGCAGAGGCCGCACTCAGCCACGCGCTCCATGATGGTGCGGATCAGAGACTCGGCAGCTCCCATCTTGTTGACGCACTCCCTGATCTCATTCTCGTAGACCTCGCGCTGGGTGCGCTCGTTTCCGATGCCCTTCATCGTGTGCCGCTCCAGGGCGCTCTTGCAGAGCTCGATCCTGTCGGAATTCGCCTCGCGCGACTGCTGGGTGTACCTGAGCAACGCGATGATGAGCTCCTTCTCGTCGGTGACGCGCTCTTGTGGAAGAAGTCGAGCGCGTTGAGGCGTTCTCGGGCACCCTCCGACGCTCCCACCGCGGGAATCAGCACCCTTTCCAGGAGCAGGGACGTGCAGTGCTTTTCCGTGACGAGAGGCTCTTCTAGGTCGAAGCTCGAAGCTACGAAGCGGTCGTCGCACTGACAGGCGACCTTAAACCTGTGCCCCCGCCAGTTCTTCGGCATCGTTGGGAAATGCTCGACCAAGTCGCAGTCTCCCGAGACGAACCAGGTCTTCTCAGCGGGAACGGAGGCGTACATCACGTGCAGCGCCAAGGCTTCGTCCAGAACCACGCGAGGTACGGAGGCGTGTGCGCTCTTCAGAGCTCTGGCCACGCTGGAGCAGAGGATGCTCGGCGCGAGGATGATGTCGCACTGCTGGGAGATCTCGCACATGTTGTCGACGTCGCCGTAGGCCAGCTGATATACGCTCAGCGAGTTTCTGATGAAGTCGCGGATGCTCTCGTTTCACTGCGTGAGAATGTGGTGCGGCACGAATATGATGGTGGTTTCGATCTTCCCGCCGAGCGCCTGCTTCCGAGCCAGTAGGTATCCCAGGATCGCATACGTCTTCCCCGAGCCCGGCTTGTCGTTCATCACCAGGACGTCGGAGGTCTCCTCGATCTCGCCGCATCGCTGTATCATCGCCAGTTGGTGCGGCTTGAGGGTTACCTTGTCCGTCGTGAGAACGGGGTGAAGGGCTCGCGGAGACGAGGCGGTGAGGAGCACAGACTCCATACCCGGTGCTTCCGTTGGACCACCTTTTTTTGGGCGTCTCCTGAACGTGCGTTCGGAGGCAGCTCGGCGAACGAGGCGGCGCGAAAATGTGGACAGAATATAGACTGAAGAGGTCATGAGTAAGAAGCTGGGGCGCGTCCTGGCCTGCGCGGGCGCGAAGTCGGTCTTCGGCGCCTTCTTGAGCCTCCTCGTATACAGCGCGGCGTGGTCTCCCTCCCTTCGAGCGCAGCTCTCGCTCGTCGATTCTTTCGAGGCGGAGGTACTGCAGAACATTCAGCGCGAACTCAGGCGCACCTTCGACGACTCTAGGGCGGTGGCGACTACTCTGGAGGGCGCTCTGGAAATGTTGGACGGCGTTCGTCCGGTCTTAAGGGGCACTCTCAGGGGTAACGATCGCTTCAGCAGCGCCGGCTTCCAGGCCGAATCCAACACGTCGGTCAGCTTCGTGCGGACCGGGGGGAACTACAGCGAATACCGCAGGATGACGCCGGGCTCGCCCACCCTGACGCCTTTTCTGGTGAGGAACGACCGGGCAGCGGCCGTCGCCGACCACGCGTCCGACGTAACGGTGCCCCCTCTGAAGAATCGGGCTTGGTACGTCGGGGCGGTCGCGCAGCGTGGCACCGTCATCATCTCTCTCTACTTCAGCGTGCTGGGCGCTCCCGTCCTCACGATCAGCACCACCGTGACCGACTCCTCTTCGGTGCTGCTCGGAGCAGTCAACGTGGGCCTCTCCGTCTCGAGCATCGCGCGGAAGCCCGCTGCCACCGAGGACTACGTCGTGTACGTCGTGAGCGGCGCGAACGCGACTCTCATCTCCTCCAGCCGCTCTCAGAACGCGACGGACGAGTGGACCTTCGCGAGAGACAGCCCAGACCCGCTCGTGTCGGGGAGCGCGAGGCGCCTCCAAAAGGAGCTCGAGGGCGGATCGGACCACCGAGGGCTCATAACCGAGGACGGGCGGCGCTACGTAGCGGGAGTGCAGAGACTGGATGCCGACTTCGACGTCACTGCGGTCGTCTTGCTGCCTTGGGACCGCTTCTTCTCCCGGTTGGAGCGGAGCAAGCGCCTCACCACGGGTACGTCCATCGCTTCGATAGCGCTGTGCGTCGTAGTAGCGGTCATCATCGGCGCTTGTTTCTTCAGGATATGGAGCCGCGAGCAATCGCACCTGGCCGAGGCCCAGCACGACACGAGCATGCACCGGAAGAAGCAGCAGCTGCTGGCGAGCCTCAGTCACGAACTGAGAACTCCCATGGCCGTAGTCATGGGTCTTTTGGAGGAGATGCAAGCAAATTCGGGCGGCGAAGCTTTCGAGGAGAACCTCGCGCTATTGCGGAAGACGGCAGAAGACATGCTGCACCTCTTGGACGGCATACTGATGCTGGCCAAGAACGAGGCAGGAAAGTCGAACGTGGAGGCGCAAGTTTTCAAGCTGCGCGCGGAATTGGAGCGGGCACTCGCCGGGATCGGTCCTCTCGTGAGCCAGAAAGAGGTGCGGACGTGGCTTCGCTACGGAGACGGATTGACGGAAGAAGTGATCGGCGACAGG